>VCCN01007248.1:88186-109824 GCA_006491835.1 Architeuthis dux
GTACATGTGACCAGAACGTCCAAGAAGAGGAGCATGTTATTGTATTCCTTTTCCATTGTGAACTGTATAGAAGGTCTAATCGAATTCACATGGTCAAGGAAGACTTGTATGTCAGTATGGTGAGGCCACAGTAGGAAAGTATCATCCACGTATCTGATCCACAGAGATGGTTTCAGGGTGGATGAGTCTAGTGCCAGATTCTCAAAAAATTCCATGTAGATATTGGCAATCATAGGAGAGATTGAGCCCATAGCCAAGCCATCATCTTGTTGGAAAATGTCAGGACTGAGTTGAAGATGTGTGGTGCACACGCATAGAGTTAACAACTCCATTAAGTTGTCAACGGGTATACTGGTATATTCCTCCAGGTCGCTGTCACCTTCCAACCTGTCTCATAATAAGAGTAGGGCCTCTTGGGTGGGGATCATGCCGTACAGATTCACCACATCGAAGCTCACCATGAGTGACGAGGAGATGGGCGCCCCTTTAATCAGATCCACAAAATGGGCTGAGTTCTTTACGTGTGAGGGTTTTTTTCCTGCCAGCGGTTTTAAAATGTTGGCAAGGAAACGACGTGCAATTGACTATAGGTCGCAATGGAATATCTGGTTTATGAATTTTCAGGAGAGCATATATGTGGGGAAGTGGTAACTTTATGTTACTGGCCTCACTTTCTAAGACAATGATAAGGAATTAGGTGTTAGTGAGGGTGGGGTGGGGGTAAAATAGACCTTACTTTCACCTATATTCCAAATGAACTAGCCAAAAGCTAACAAATTTCAGTCCCACTTTAACAAGCACTACTCCAAGAATTTAGTCTCCTAGAACATTTTACTCTAAAGTAAAGGGCAGATTGAGAGAGGTAGTTTGGACTTATACTAAGTTAAAACTTAATAAGTAGACACAAGTGTTGCTTTTCTCCCAGGGGTGTGACTTGGACCTGGGCTTCAATCTGCACAGGCTGTTATACTCTCAGTTACTCCTCTGAGGGGGTAGAAGACCTCTAAAGTCAGCACATATCTATGATCTGTGCTTGAAGATGCAAACAACCGTACTGTCCTGATTCTCCTTCAATGGGACGGTAGAACTCTATAGCCAGCTCCCAACTATGGAATGTTCAGATCCTGTGATTAG
This sequence comes from Architeuthis dux, assembly GCA_006491835.1. Taxonomy (NCBI): domain Eukaryota; kingdom Metazoa; phylum Mollusca; class Cephalopoda; order Oegopsida; family Architeuthidae; genus Architeuthis; species Architeuthis dux. The sequence goes on from VCCN01007248.1 coordinate 89,321, forward strand.
ACCACTGGTCAGCCATACTGTCGGAATATTCCTGCAAAGGGGTGGCAGACCCCCATAGCTAGCTCATGCATCTGCCAGGAGAAGGACACTCCTGTCAAACCTACGACCTAGGGGCACTGCTCCTATTCGTGCCACCTCAGTGTGCCATAGGATACAAAATCTTGGTTTAAAGGTCCCTGGGCAAGTCTCACTTCACCTTGAAACTTTATTGCTCGGGATGGAGGGTTATTCCGCACACAGGCCCTGCCATCTATTGTCCTACTGCTGTGGAAACCCCTTCCAAAAATCTTTGTTCATGAAGTCAGGCCATATATATTCATTAGTCTAGTCACTTCATCTGTATTACATTTCTAATCACAAGCAAAATTCTTTGAAAGAACCAAAATTCTTCCATACTTTGAGAGAAGGAAACATTTTGCAGCGGAATGTAACTTGTCATGACCTCTGGACAACAGGAGTTGGCTTGTGCTATTTTTAGGAGCACTTCCTGCTTGTCTAGACAGTTGACCTTGGGGTCAACCTCAGTGTCTTGAGTTTGCTGCGCTTTTAGGTAAAGTCACCAGTCAGAGTCAACTTGCGGGACAAGCCTGGCGCATCTATTTGGCATCTCCTAAATCAAGCATATTTAAAGATCAACTGAATCTTCTAACTGCTATTCACACTCTATTCTATTTTTCCTCCCTATCTTCTCAACCACTAACCAGTACTAAAGCCATTAACTAAAGCTAATACTTAAGAAAAAACAGACAAACTGAAGAACTTGACTGATCACCTTGTTTTCTACATAGAAAAATGGTTGGTTGTCTTTTATATATATTGTTTGACTTTGTGAATTCCTTCGAAGCCCAAGTCATCAAGCCCATCACATGCATACTTAAACAAAAAATAAATTAAAATGTTGCTTTTAAAACAATAAGTTTATTTAATGAGAACAGCAACAACAAGTGATATTAAAACCTATCTTAGGGAAAAGAAACCAGCTTGAAATGATAATGGTCTGAATGATGACTCCTTAAAAATAATATCTGAAATATTTAGGACTTAAAGATGATGGTTCCAACTACCCATTGGACAGCAGTTAACTCATTGATTTAACAATTTAGTGGATACTTCAAAAGGTATAACAGCTTTCTATCTGGTTTCTACTGAGAGCAATATCTAAATCAGTCTTCAGAATAATGGTTTCCAAAACTTGGTGAACCAATATATCTCTATCTTGAACACCTTGTCCCAGACCATAACTTAATAGGTATTTAGTTTGGTCTGGAAGCCTAACTAGTCTGCCTGCATGGACCAGAATTTTAAGTTGTAAGGGAATATAGGTTTTGGGGATTCAGGCTGGTATGTACTCCCATTTTTTCTAAAAGAAGGGTGCCAGCTATAGAGCAATGATTAGCAAGCTAGTCTTGCTATACTACTACTAGAGATATGAGTTAAGTCATCACTAGATGCCTTACAATTATGGTCTTGTGCCAGACAAAGCTGAGCTTAGTAAATATCTATAATGCTATTTTGACAGTGTTTATAGAGAACACAATCATTCTGTTCATAATGACAGGGTTAAAGTCCCTGTTGATAAAATGACCTCTTGTAATATGGAAGCATGTAAATAAAACCAATCATCATTTAGTCACACATTCAATTATTTTGTCAAACTCCAGTCCAAGTCTGGAGTTGACTTTATTTTTCTACTGCAACAACAACAAGAACAGGTGTACCGTAGCGAAGGGGTGCATAAATGAAAATAGATAGATAGATAAATGAAAAGAAAATATTGTAAGTTTAAAATATACAGATTGACACTAACTAAAACATCAAAAGGTAACTCAGCAGCAAAGGAAATAGGAGTCAAAATATCAACAGAAAATACCTAAACATGGAAATCTGTTTAATAAACGAGCACGGGTGAATTCAAAATAGCCAAAATTCAAAATATATAGACTAAACAAGATGAATTAATTTAACCTTTAGAAACTATCAACAACAACACTATAAATTAGACTGACAGAGAGGAGACAAAACAGAGTGGCCCACAGATACGGATTGAGTGGTCACCTCCAAAGCCGCCTAGACACCCACTTTCTCTCTTAATTTTATGGGAATATCTGTGTTTGACAAAAATTTCTGTAGAATTACTAAAAGTATATACTTTTACAAGAAAAATCTCGATCAGTCTCGATCCTTCGTTATGTCCCGGCTCGCAACATACAAATTTAAGCAGATTTCAATTTATCATAACTTCTGAACCGTTTGTTCAATCAAACTGAAATTTTCTGAGTTGATTTATCTCTAGAAAAGGGTTATAATGCTTTAATTTATTGATACTGATATACTCGGTTCTGAAAAGAATTCTCTGAAATGTGTAGCAGTTTAGCCAAGTTAGATATGAGTAGGGCCTTTTAAATTTTTAGGGATGAAATCGGATAGATTGAACCATAATTCAGCAAAATTTGAACCATTATTTCAACTGACTACGTTACTTTTCATGCATTCATAAAACACATAAAATGTTGGGTTTTTACTGTAATGGTCCTATGTTTTTATCATCAGAAAAATATTTAATGCTTTTAAACTCAATGTTTTACACAAGGCAATACATCAACTGAATATAATCTAGTTTTAACACCATTAGTTCAGTTTCTACGGCCGGCCAAACATTTACTAACTCCCCCTAAAAAAACATTTCCCGGGGTTCTCCCCATTTTGAAGTATCCATAAAATGAAGCCAGAAATGGCTTATTTGGCTGAAAAACTACAGGGATTCCAAATTACAGCTAGATATATTCTTAAAGCATAATTATGAAGTGCCAAATTTGGCAAATCATGCTTGCGGCTAGCGACATAAATTTAAGCAAATTACAATTTATCATAACTTCTGAACCATTTGTTCAATCAAGCTGAAATTTCCAGGGTTGAATTTTCTCTAGAAAATGTATCACCTACTGAAATTTCAGGCAAGGGCCTGTTCGGTGGTTCACTGGTTGAGAAGTAAATTTCATATATATCCCATCAGCGGTCATTGATCGGGGCAAGGTAAAAAGTCAGGATTTTTTAAGGTTGATTTTAAGAGTGTCAGGCCCTTGCGACTTGGAAGAAGTTTGCCGCAATACATTCTTTCCACTTTCATATCTTCCCAAAAGGATTTGCGCTGGACTAGCTTATAATCGTCGACGTATACATGAGAAACATCTTTCACTTTACACCGTATAAATTCCCTTGACACCGGTTGAGTGAACTTCGTGTTTATAAATGTAGCAGCAACCCAATTCGATCATGAGGGCTGTGTCATTCGTTGAACGAATTGAGTTGGATTTCTCAAAGAATTTATTAACTGATGCCCTTGCACTGGGAGATCTTGACAACGATGGGGTAAGAAGAGAATATAAGTCTATTTTGGTGTTTTACTTCGGTGTGTGGCTGAACATAATAAGCAAAAATTGAAGGAAATCATTCGTTTTTACTTTTTACTTTTTAAATTTATGTTTTTTCAATCTGAAAAAAAAAAAATATCTTATTCATTATCCTTGTGTTTTTTTATAGACATAAATAATGTGGCCAGCTCAAAATCGATGATTTAAATCTTTTTTAGCTGCTCTATTAAAATCCATACCCCAAAATAAACAGAAGAAACCATAAAAATGCACCTTTTTTTATTTTTATAAATACTATGACTCACAATTACTAAAGTGTGCAAGTTGATCAAAAAGTTTAATTGCTTAATTTTTAAGAATATCAAAAGTGTATTTTAGTTAATTGGAACAAATTTCCTCGTCTTTGTTTTCTTTTCTTTGTGTAGCGGCCGAAACGTGTCTTAAAAAAACATCAACAAAGACGTGGAAATTTGCCCGAATTAACTAAAATACAATGATTAAGACCGTAAGACGTTTTGCCTAAAAAGTTCCAAACAAGAATATTAAAATTATTGGCACTAAGGCAGTGCATGTTTGGAAGGTGCCGGACTTTATGCTGTGTGGGGCAGCTTGCCATAATTGTTATGTAAAATAATTTTCCGTCCGTCGTACGAAACTACGGCTTCGAAATATTTCGGTTACTTCTCTTCAGTGTTGCCAATTTAGATATTTTATATCTAAATTTAGATCATTTTTTCATTTATTTTTATAAGATTTCTCGAGAACCGCTGATCCAAACTTCAAAACTTCAAACTCGGCACTGCACTGCCTTGTGTGCTGACTAATATATCTGTCGAATGTCAACTTCGTACAATGGCCAGTTGTCGAGTAATCATTGTGCATGCACACACACACACAGATTTCTACAATTGTAGCTAGATTTATAGCAGACATGATCTGACTACTAACGAAAAAAAATCGGCGATCTTTCGGTTTATGTCGGTAAAGTCAAGAAACAAGGGGAAGCTACTCCCAGTTGGTTAATTTCAAAATATGGTGCCATGAAAAATGCACACACGATAAAGCCCACAGTCATAAATGCACAGAGGAAAAAGCACACGCGATAAATAAAACAGTTTTATTTAATAATAACATTTCATAATTATTCAGTTATATTTCATATTTAAAAACATTTATCCATAAAATGTTATCGAAAAAAATCTTTTAAAAATTATTTAAATTTAATAAAGACTACAATATATCTTGTTTAAAAAAAAAAGAAAACTATAAACAAAAAAAATATTTTAGTTTTATCGCATTATTGTTCCCCAATTCAGGTCAATTTCTACATCTCTGGAAAAGGTTTCAACCATGATTTTAACAAAATATTCATCAGAAATTAACGCAAATGAAATGTCTTGTTTTGTTCCTTACCAGATTGCTCACTATGAATTTGTCTGTTTGCGATATTTTGAACCAGAAACCAGATGTATTCATGGTGCCCAATCTTAATTTCATTATTGCGTTAATTTCTGATGAATATTTTGTTTAATCATACTTTTTAATAAAAAATTATGAACGGAATAATAATTTTGGTGTGGGCTTTTATCTTGTGAGCATTTTTCATGAAATCGTTCTTAGAATACGATTTATTTCCCTTCCATTGCGACTAATTAAAAATGGTTAAACAATAAACATATTTTCCCAAATTTCTATGTAAAAAGACTGGTTTTATAAACAGAGCTTTTGGTATATTATAATATCCAGTCCACTGGCTCAAAACACTTATATTCATTCTAATTTAAAACGGTACCAATTTTGACCAAATATGAATGGGTAAAGGTTACTCAAATCTGATTCAAAACAGTTATCTACTACCTAAAACAAACAACTCTTGTAATACCCTAATAATGCCAACTTATTATAAATCTCACTTGAACTTTACTTAAAGAAATATGAACATGAATGCCATTCATTAAAGAACGTCATCAGTTAAAACAAATTATCTTTCTAGTAAAAATTATCTTGGAAGTTTCAATTCAGTTATGATTATATCCCTAGTATATTAATGAATCTTTACTGATTTTTGTTCTGCAGGGTAATGAATTGGCAGTTGGAAACATAGAGGGTACCTTGTCTGTATTCAAAGGAAAAGAGTCAAGTCCCTGGAAAAAATGTTCCGATCTAGGAATGGTAAATATTTATTCCCTTTTTGTTTTTTTTGTTTTTTTGTTTTTTTTGAATCATTGTAATAATTCATGATATTTTTTGTAAACCTGTACCACCTTTCAACTTGATAATCCTAAAACTTTATAAAGTATTGATCTCCATGTAATTATAAAAGTAACTTGTAGGAATTCATGGTGCAATATACATAAAGAATAAATGTCTATTGATGTCTGAAATACTTTGATTCATATTAAGCTACTTTAAGCATTTTTAGAAAAATATAAATTGAACAATATATTCATGAACAAACCTCAGGTTGATAATTCTGTTATAATAGAAGACAAAAACTTTAAAAAAAATATATATAGAAAACAAAAATGTTCAGATGTTTTGCAAAAAATATTTTCGCCAATACTTATGCATCTGCATGTTTATTGTCTCAAACCATTTATATTTCATATTGCAAAAAAATAAATTGCTAACAGATGTTTCATTTCAATTTTAAAGGTAAAAAAACAATGAAATTTCTTGAAAATAATTTTATTTTACATTGCAGTAAACAAGTGTAATTTTCACTATATTTTAAGTTTTTGTTCAAAACCCAGTTAATTAATCATTAAATTAACTAATTTTCTTTGAATCAAATTCCTATGGCCTACTTTATTTTTGGAAGATTTCTAATTCAAATTTCTAACAGTTTAATTTTTCTGTTGAGGAAACGCATCCATCTTGCTGTAACTCTACCAAAGTAATTTGTTGACAAATGTACAATTTAAAACCTCTAAAATCTGCTTTAAGTACCGTAAAATACATAACTTTGTATAAAATTGTGTATCAAATTATTGTCATTTAATTGTTTTGTATTAAAATAATTTTAGGATGATCTGTCACGTTACACACAACTGTCGAACAACCGTGTCGGTTATGATTTTTGTTTTAAAATTGTTTACTCCACGAATTTACTTAGTTTTGTCTTTGAAATAGTCTTAAATAAAAGGAAATTTATTTGCTATGAGCTATATGAAGTTCTTTTTTACTTGATACACACTTTAATCTTTCTCTTTTTTTGTTGTTTTCTAACCTTGTCTTGTGTGATCAAACATCATTGTTTTTGGTCAGCCTCCAATTTGCGAGGCAGGTCTTTTACAGGTTAATTTATATTTGCAGAGTCAATGTACTCAAACATAGCCTATTTCAACTTCAAGAACATGCTTTAAGCTTTATTTTATTTGCTAGTGCTTTTAAATACGACATCTATATGAGATTTTAGAACAGTTTGTATCCTATTTTCATGTAAGTCCATTCTTGAAAAAACTTTTAAAATCATACAAGGGGAATAACTTTTTTGTCTTAATCGTTGGACCCCACTATTGTATGTATACTGGAATTTCTCCATAAGTTTGGTATAGGAGCACTTGTAATTTTTTTTTCAGGGGAATCTGAGAGGGTGACCTGGGGAACTTTTCTAAAATTGGGTGGTTTTATATGGAATGACCCAGCAGGAAATCAGTACCTGAAGGAGAGGAAAAAAACTTGTATATAAGTTTCATTTGCTAATTTATCAAATAACTGTCATCAGCTACAACATATAGATGTCTTGCCAATAATAAAAGTAAACATTGACTTTTAATTATGTTACAAATCCAATTCTACTTAATAATAATTAATTTTTTGTTTCTTTAGACAAAAATTTGGACCTGTGGTTGCCCATGTGTGGCCTAAACTATTATGAATACATTTCTCTTTAAATTAGCTGTCTTTAGAAGAGCAGAACCTGGAATTGGTAATTTGGCTGTAATGCTTAGTCCTTACTTTAAATTTGTTTTCATATTTTTTATTCCAATATATTAATGAAAGTTGAAAAGATTATCCAATAAGTGTAGAATGGATTTAAAAAACTAACCTCATTTTTTATTAAAATTAAACTCCTGGTTTTTAACTGCCAGGCAAGTGAATTTGGTTGACTTTTCAATAACAGTTTTCTGACTGTACAAGACTATTAATTGAGGTAAATATATTTTTCTTTTAATTTGCCATATATTTATGGTTTTAAATTTAAATTAGTCTTCTATGAGAGCTAATTATTAAACTTTGATTTTTTTTTGCTTTTATATCTCACTCTCTATCTAATATATATATAAGCATTTCACAAAATAATTTTGTCCCTCAAAAAGTAGGAATGTTTTTGAAAACTACTTTTATAAAACTATTATAATGCTGTTAAATATAAATTTGCTTCTTCTTTTCAGATCACCTGCGTGAAAGTTGGTGACATTTGTAATAGTGGAAAGGTAAATGTTAATGTTTATTCCATTCCATTAAATTGTTTTCTTGGTGTATCAGGCTTTTTATGATCACAGCTCCATTCATTATTCCAGTTAGTATCCTCATCCTTGTTTTTATCATAATGTTCTCTGGCCAATAGGTCCTTTACTTTACTCGGGCTGTAAATCCACGGCAATGAGTAAACAGCATGGATCGAAAATAAAGAATAAGCTCTCGATGAGGCAAATTCACATCTCCCTATGCCAGAGGGAAGCCAGGTTAACGCCCTGCTGCTCTTACCAACTGAGCTATGAGAACTAGTCAAAAATGAATAATAATGATTTAATTCATCTAATTAAAATAAATAATAAACCTTCTCCAGGTGTATATTGCATCTGATAGTCCTTAAGTGTCACCCAACAAGAAAGATAAGGATAAGTCATGCAATAAGGTACAATACAAAAATACTTCATCTTAAAACTTCAGATAGCCACAATAACTATTCAATAGTAAGATAAGAGCAGCTACTTCCATGTCTTAGAGTAAAGATTTGATATAATTTAAATTTCTGGCTTGGTTATCTCTGTGCTATTGTTTTCCAGTCAAAATTGCTTAAATTTCATATGGAATGACTTTTTTGGAAGCTTCTGGAGCAGTCATAGAGTAAAGGTCAATGGTTTCAGAAAAGCTAAGACTATATAAAACACTTAAATCAATATAATCTTCCAAAAGCAAGATTAGACTGATTTAAGTGTTTTATATAGTCTTAAAGTCTAAAACACTTACATTTTATATAGTCTTAAATCAATATAATCTTCCTTTTGGAAGATTATATTGATTTAAGTGTTTTATATAATCTTAGCTTTTCTGAAACCATTGACAAGCTAAACCATAATAGCCGTATGCAACCGCTTAAAAATTACATAATAAAATTACACTGTACATTGTATATAGACACCTTCTCTATAAAACAAAGTTGGGAGCTATTGTTCCCTGCATTATTTATGAGTATGATTTTGGCCACATTTGAACCATATACTTAAAGAAATAAGTGTCTAAGAATATTAACTCCTTTGTAGATTTAGTTTAAACAAAACCTACTCCTTGCTTTCATTCATTCATTTTTTTTCTGTTCATTAACTGAATCCAACTTCATTTCAGAATTTTTTGGTGTGTTTAACTGCCAAAGGTTGGTGTTATATCTTTGATGTGAAAGCAGAACCATATGAGGTATGTATTTACAGCCATTTACGAAAGCTCAAAATAAAACTATACCACAAAGATTTATACTAGTCTCAAACGTTATTTCAAACTGGTAAGTAGATAAGTTAATAAAAGATTTTATTTCATTAGCACTGGAAGGTTGGGCTTAGTCACACAACTGCTTGCCAAGATATTTCATGTCCTCTATCAATTAGATCTGTCTTATAACCACATACTCACCTTAGGAAATTGATTTCGATTTTTGCTTTCTCCTACTAATTACTGTATATTTTGTGAGATAAGGTGAACTTCAGGTAAGATGAGACCCCAATTTCATATTACCTCCGTGTTTAGTCACTGTTTTTGTATCGGACATATAGGACAATCCCGTTTTTTGGATGCTTCAAATGCTTGACTTTCATATCAGTTCATTTCAGCAAAGCCACTGCCCACAAACGGAGAATAAACTGCAAACCATATCCGACCAGTTCCAACTATACACACAAGTCGTTTGCATCGTTAACGTAACAATAGAACTTTGTTAATGCAAAGAAATTTTGGATAATCCTGGATATGCTTGGAGATAATGTCCAGGATAATGTTGTCAAACTCCTGTCCAAGTCTGGAATTGACTTTGTTTTTCTACTGTAACAACAACAACAATCCTCACCCAATTTAGGGGAGTAAACTCTTCACTGTTCGCCTGTCCCGTCACGTTAAACCAAATCGATATATAAAATTAACATTTTCCCTACTGTGATTTGAAATCACGACCAAGTTATCAGTAGGTGGTTCTTTTACCGACTGAGCCAAACTGACAAGTCTTACATATTTACAGAAAATTATGTTACAAATACGCAAAGGCGTTTATTTATAAATACATTTATACTTATAAATACACTTATACTAAAAATATTTTTTTTAATACTTTTTTATTATATATACGATACACAAATTTCAGTAATCATCTTCAGTCAGAATAGAAGTAGGAGTGGAGTTTGACCCTGCAGCAGCTAGGCTTGTTATTCATCTAGTTTCACTAAGTTATTTCCCACAAGTGAGTTGTGTGTATAAAAATTACTGATATGAATTTGAAAAAGCTAACAAAGAAGTTTTTTTAATATAGAGTAATTCATGGCTAATTCTTTTATTTTCATTCATTCATTTAAAATTTTAATTTGATTTGAAATTTGAAAAACATTTACCATACTTTGTGTAAAAGTTGAGGTACCCCTAATTTTGGCTAAAATATCTGTAGTTTCCTTTAAATTTGTTGTAAAAATAAATCTAGTCTTTCAATACTGCAAATGAAGACTGTTTCCTCTACCAGTGGTTCCCAACCTTTTCAAGTCAATCCCCACTTTTGTCAATAAGACTAGTATTCCCCCTTTCCATTTATTAAGTTGCAACAAAGAATAATTTCAAATAATAACTTTATTTTATGTATAATTAGACAGCTTCACACTAAGAATTAGTTTAATTTTATAATTGTACAGCTGCTGCTGTGTATTTGTTACTCAAAGAAAGCAAGCAAAATAAATTAGAACACATCATTTGAAATTCCAATTTATTACAAAAAGAAAATAAGAATTCTGCTATTGTAACTGATATACACAGCAATGTGATCTCTTTACTTGTTTTTTGCAACTAGTTCACCTATTTGTGGGTCTATTTGTGAGTGAGCACATCTTAAATCATTTTCAACTTGGAGCTTATTTCAAGCCTTCAACTTGATAGACAGAAGTGCAGAAAAGCCTATCTCTAGACTGGACTTTTATTTTTACCTAATAGCATTATTCCCCCCTTGGACTACCCAAATTCCACCTGTATATAAAGTATTCATGCTCAACAAGGACATAAACATGAAAGGAATTGTGTTATAAGACAAATGTCTGCTTGGTATGTAAACAATATTGTAGTATCGAGATACACAAGTTATATTTAATTAAACTAGTGTCTTAAGTGTGATAGAAAGGTCATAAAAGAGAAAGTCTAATATTTATTACTATGACATGGAATAATATTTTTTTAAAGTTAAGCTTCTAGTAGAAGTTCAATGCTATGATAATTTTGATTCACACATCAATTTTAGATTCTCTGAAGTTGCATCCATATCATTATAACTCCTAAGTTTAATCCTAAAAATATTGTTTAAAATATTATATAGTGTAATTTTCTTTTTAGGAAAGATTTTCATAATAGTTAAAATTCTGGTGCCATTTTAGGTTGAGTAGCAGTGTGGGGAAGTAACAGCCAGATTACAACTTCAAGTTGGATTTGGATTTCATAAACACATTTATGATACCATGTGCTGGATTGTAACTGATAATACATTTTAATTGAAATAAAATTTGCGGATTTTAACTTCATTTCAATATCTCTTCTTTTAAAAATGTTTTGGCATAAAAGGACAACCAATTCTACTGAGTTGCAGTTTGGGAATATATATTGAACAAACCCATAAAGGATTAACTTGTTCACTAAATGTTAATCTTTTTGTAAATTTCTGCCTAATTGAAGATTGTAAGGAATTCTGTGTTCAATTATTGTAGATTTTAATAGAACGAAACATTAAAAACATTTAATTGATTTTTAAATATTCTTCAATTAAACATGTTCATGCATTTTTCTTTGCACATGTGAAGGGCACATGACATTTTTACGTGTTCTCTAGAGAAACAATTGGACTTTTGAAACTAGTGTAAAGAAGGAGGAATACAAATCTGAGGGAGTTTACAATTTGAGATTTGAATAATTTCTTTTTAACATAAAAAACACTGGATAATCTTCTATCATTTGTTTTCTGTTGTCCTTGTTTTTCAAATAATGCTTGAATCTGATTATACCTGAAAATGGCAGAGATTTGAGCCTTGGTTGATTTTAATTTTGAATACTGTATACATATGCAAACCATTTAAAAAAAAAATATTTTTAAAAACTTTGTTTTAACATATTGTATCTAATACAACTTGTGTCTAAAGTTTACAAGACAATCCCTTCAAACAAAACACTGAAATTCTGTATCGATACAACTTGTATATGTACATATTTTTTTTGAAAAATTGCATAACTATTTGTCAATTTCAATTTTTTTATAGCCACCTGTTTCTGAGAATGAGGATGACAGCCATACTTCCTTGCGACCAACTTTTACAGAGTATCTGCCAGCTAACAGCAAACTGATGCTCCTAGCTGATGTAGGCAAGTATTTTTCCATTTTTTTTCCTAAATTCTCTATATCTATATTATAATGATCCAACTGTTTGTAGGTGTGTTTGTATGTTAAACAGCAAAAACGGCACATTGTAGCCAGTTTTGTTTGTGCTAAATTGTTAAAATGCTCAATCTTGTAGAATAAAGCAAATCCGGGTGATATTCAACTGTTACATTATATTTTAGAAGGGAGGTTCTATTTATGATGTAACTATAATGCTGAACTGGACCCTTACTTTCAGTCCATCATATGAAACTACCGCTTTGAACTATTTTGGTTACTTCCCTTTACTTCCCTTTACTTCATTGAGAAATCATTTTTCCAAAACATGAAATTACTTTCTGTATGTCGTACGAAACTACTCAATGATGCAAAAAGATGTGGGGAAATGATAAAAATGAGGAGGGAAGAAGAGACTGTAGATGAAACCGTTGAATGTCTTGAGAATGAGAAGAAAAGGTCAAGAAAGAGGAGAGAAAACCTTAAAAGTATAAAGGTCCCTGACAGAAAATGGTTGATAGACAGACAGACAGACAGATGGCCAAGAGGATGTTAGTCTCTCACAACCGTTATAATATTGTATGCTGAACTACCAGAGTGGCAATTAGTTGTTCATTACGAATGTTAACTTAAACTTCGAAAGTTTGTTAGTATAAAAAACAAAAAAACCTATAAACCACCTATTTTTTATCGAATGTAAGTATCTTCGAACATTTCAGAGACAGACAAGAGAAATGCACCTCCTTGACTACATCAGTCTATTGAAATACAGATCTATTACTGATATTTTCAGCTTCTTTCCTTCCAAAAGCCTTGCCTAGTTAACATTTTGCCCATAGACGTATGGGAATTCTTTGGTTAAGAGGGGCAGAGGGCTTGATTTGCCAAAAGTTTTACACTGTTTTGCCCGAATTTGGGGGGGGGGCAGTTGCTCCCCCTACCCTCCTGGCTTGTACGCCTATGATTTTGCCACACAAACCAAAATCAACTTCCAATAAAACACCTTAAACCCACCATCACTGATTATGGTCAGAAATTTTTGAATAGTTCTACTTTTCTGGAATTTATATGGGCTGGTGTTTAAGTTTTAAGCCACCACAAATTACTAAGTCCTCTAGTCCAACAGTCATCGTTGCAAAGCCAGGTCAGATAAGCCATTTGATCAGGATTATCAGATTCGATGAGTCATGAGGTTAGAATACGCACTAACATTCAAACAAAATGCTTCTGACCCATTTTTACATGTACCATGTCTATTAAGTACCATGGGTTTATAGAAACACAAATACTAAATGTGAATAAAAAAAATAATTAAAAATGTTTGATCAAATTTTGGTTGTACTACAGGGACTCAAATCTCATAAAATTGAAAGATTGCTGGTGATATCTGTGGTCACCATATAAACTCATCTGGGAATTACAGGAATTTCATATGTGCTCTTGGAAATGAGTTCTGATTAAAAGAGGTATCAGAATAGCAGTTGCTAAAATAATGGTGTTGTAGCTGCAAATTATCAGTTGAAATTCTTTTAAGTAGATAAGTTATTCAAATTTTCATTACACTATTTATACTTGAATGCACTTTTCAAAACAATGTGTTAAAGCATAATATTTTTCTTTTTAACTCTAGATGGTGATGGTCGCATTGAAGTAGTAGTGGGTTATTCAGATCGGACAGTCCGACTTTTCCGATGGGAAGATATTTCTGAGTTGTCTGATGAATCCCCTGGTCACTTAACTCAGATAGGAAAATGGCAGCTAAATGGACAGGTCAGTGTCACTTGACAGATGATATACATATATATGTTGGGAGGTTAACTAACAGAAAGACAACCCATTTGATAACTTTCTACATTCCTAAATCAGAATATTTTTTGAGTCATGAAAATTATCATATGGATGGATATGTAGAAATACCTTCCTTTTTCCTTTTTGTTTATGAATGATGATCAAGCACGTTGAAAATCCATAAAATTTGTCTTCTTTGCAGTTTTGTAAAAGTGAAAAGTGTATTAAATATTTTTTGTCTGAATTTTTTCGATGAAGGATCATCAATATTTATAGATTTTTTCTTCAGACTGTTGTCCTCTTGGTTCATCTCTTGAACACAACGTTTCAACTGGTGTACCCTGTGGCTTTATTCAGGTGGGTGTTCATGGGTCTAAATAAAGCCTTACAAAAAACGATTCTGTGACACCAGTTTTGGACATCGACATGATTATGACACCAAAAATGATCAGCAACAGGATTATGACTTGAGGATCGCTCCCACCCGAAATAGACAGCAAAATGAAGACATTCTGCCCCCACGCTTTGATGAGGGCCCCTTGTTCCAGCATTCCAAACCCTCCCCATTTCTGACACAAAGGGTACAAAGGTCTAAACGCTGTGTTCAAAAGATGAACCAAGATGAGGACAACAGTCCAAAGAAAAAATGTATATGTATTAAATATTGTTTACTAACCATCACACTGCCATTCTTTTAACCCTGTAGATTTTGAAAATTGTGAATCAGTCTTAATAAATATTAAATATTCTTATGAATTTAATCCACTTTATGAGGACAAAGATGAAAGCGAACCAAAGTCTTGAAAAGAATGGAAAATACTTGTGCCAATTTGCTACAATGAATATCTAATCGCTGTGCACACACACACACACACACACACACACACAGATTTCTTCAATTGTGGTGAGATGAAGTCAGATAAAGAATTTCTAAATTTAATTTGATTAAATTGTTCTTTTTGCTAGATTGGTTCCATCACAGTGAACATGTCTGCTGAGAATCAGCCTGAGTTGTTGGTGGCCCAACCAGGAAGTACATATGCTCGTCTACAACTTCCATCTGAAAATAATACAGTTGCTGAAAGGTAAGTTTTTATTTGAACCAGCAAAATTAATCATCATCCTCACTATGGCAATCATTACCTTTCCAGTTTCCATATGGCCACTGCTTCAGCTTTTATTATTCAGGAATTGCCCGAAGTCCTCCACTGCTGCTGATGGCGAATTTAAAGTCAAAGAAGCAGACAACAATTTCAACATTTTTCCACTTTCTGAAGTTAAAATGGCTGAAGGAAGTATACCTAAGCATGGTAGGTCTAGGCCTGCTGCACCTACATATATTATCCCAATTCAAGTCGACAGAAATTTATTACCACAACTGAACATAACTTTCAGGGACCTAGTCAATATAGCATCCAATGACACGGACTGCATAAGGTGACTAGCTAAACACCACCTTATTGCTAACCCCAACACTAACCGTAACTTATCTTTTGTTCATCTGTGTTTATCAAGCTTTTGCTTGAATAAAAAAAAAATGTGAAAAAAAAACCCTAGTCTCTTGAACCACATGAAATTGCCTGATATCAGTAGACCACTTAAAAAATGAAAAACATAAATGAAAATGCTGTTCCGAGGAATCTTCCCGTCTTTTTATTTGATTTTAAATTTGCCATCAGCAGCAACGGAGGACTTTGGGCAATTCCAGAATGACAACAGCTGAAGCAGCAGCCATATGGAAACGGGAAAGGTAATGATTGCCCTCTCTATTATCTTTACAAATAAGTAAAATAAATACACAATGTATATCCAAACTATTAAAATCCCTTAAATTATTTGGTTCGTTATATGTTAAGTAGATTCTAGTTGTTAATCCAGATATTTTATTAGACCAGAGAGAATGTGTGTTTCAACACAAAGATTATATAAAAACTACAATTGTTATTTATTTTGTCCCAGATAACAGCTGATCACTAAGAATATGTTGAATGCTTTCTCTTTCAGTAGGCAAGATGTTTTGTATGAATCATTGGGAACATCTCAAACAGGAAATAGTAATGTTTATACAGAAATGCTCGGTGGAATTTGCCCCTCAAAGTTTGGCGAAGTATTGAAAGGCACATACTTTGCTCTTTCAACATTGAATGGTATGGGATTCATTTTTTAAAATCTCCTTAGATAAGTACATAATTGTTTCATGCCTTTTTAAAATAGCAATATTTGTAATTTACCTCTGCCAATGAAATTGGGAGAGGTATATGTATTGATCTGTGTCTGTCTGGCCATCCAATTAATGTATTTGTTTTGTATTTTGAAAAAAAAATTTAAAATGAGAAAACAAATTATTGTCCTCCAGGATAGAATTAGCTTTCTGATGATATACATATTTTTGATTTCTTGAAAATGAAAATAAAAATATACTGAATTTTTGATTGTACAATGTTACTGAATTGTGAAATGTTTAACCTATGAAGAATGTAAACAAATTTGGTGCAATTGAATTTTATTTTTGTGTGAAAAGAAAATGGATGAAAAAATGTTTTTCCATTTATTTAAAAAAGAATCTGGTATTAATAAGTTTCTTAAATATAACTTCAATCTTAACTTAGGATAGATTAATTATAATTGTGTAATTGTCACTTACAAGTTTGGATCAATAGGTCTGTAGTCAGACATGTAATTATTTGTATCTGGAATTTTCAATGTATAATGTTTGATGTATAAGATTAATAATAACCACTGAATTAAGTAGAAAACAAAAGGTGGTGGGGAAAACACTGACACAGTTTGGTGTAAGAAGTCATCAAATGACATGTCAAAGCTGTAATGCAGGAACGAAACCTCCAATGGGACACCTCCTTGCTTAACACTTGCAACTAGTCACTGCTATCAACACTCATTACGAAGTCCAGGACACTACTGCTGGCTCATCAAAGCTGTGCTTTTTTATAGTAATGCTTCTTAAACATACAGGCTATTGGTGGTGCATATCACAACATACATGTTATTGGCAGTGTTTTTCCTTGTCTTCCTCATCCAGACCACTGGTATTTCCTTCTCCCTGCAGAATTTTAAATGGTGGCAGGCGCATGCTCGAAGCCTGTTTCGACGAGGAAGTCGGACTTCATTCTTTCTGCTACAATTGACAAGGAAGGAGATTATTTTGACAAATAATGCTTTTTTTTTTCCTCATTAGGCTGTGGATTTATTGATGTACTTGTGTACAATACATTCTTACTGCTTTGGAAAAGCTTTGTCTATCAGACAAATTTACAATATAAAAGATGAAGATAACTAAAAAAAAAACATGCTTGTAGGTAATCTTAATAAAATAAATACTACCTCCAAGCATTCTTTTTGTTACCGACATCTCTTCTTTTTCTTACTATTTTTAAATGACCTTTTCAAATTGTTAAAGGAAATACGATTATACACGAAAATATAATTAAAAATTATTATATATTTATAAATCTATTTTTACCTAAATTGAAAAAAAAATAACATTTTTAACTTTAATAGTAATTTTTACCTTTATGAGTTGTCTCGACTACTTTATAGTAATAAAAAAAAACTGGACTGAATGATTTCAGCATTAAATGACCCATCAAGGGTTGATATGCCGCTAAACAAATCAATCAATCTTACTATTTTATATTACATAATTTCATTGTTATAATACTTTTGTCTATTATTTTGGTAAATTGAAGTGTATTCTTGTATTATTTTTAACTTTTCTGAAAAATTGAAATCATAAATTTTCCTCTTGTGATAAGACAAAATGAAAGAAAAAACATTAAGTCTTAAAATTTGAATGTTAATTTTCTCATTGTAGGCTCTTTGATGCTTGTTGACCAAAATTTATTACTCTGGAGTTTGCAAGTGGATCATCAGTTGTTTTCTTTGAGCAAACTTGATGTCACTGTAAGTTTATGCTTTTCTTTTTTCTTGCTATGACACTTTTCTATTGGAATGCTGGCAAAAGATATTTTAGTGGCTTCTGTACCACCTACTCTTTTGTCTTGGAGTTGGTTTCTTCACTTGTTTTTTTTTTTTCTGTGTGTGTATTTTATATGTGTGTACTTCTAGGTGTATTTGGTTACATAGTGTTGTCATCCCTAAATCTTCTCTGTTCAGATTTCGTCCAACAAATGTATTAATAATTTTACTAACATACTCTACATTTTTTCTCTCACTGTTTCTACCATTGCTATTCTTATGCCTAATTGGTTAAAATATTTAGTAATTCTTTAAAAAATTATTAATGAAGAGAATATTAAGAATTATTTGAAGGCTTGACTTTTTAAATCTAGTAAATAAAGTTAAATGGTAATTGTTTCCCTAGGAAATACTTTTGCAAGTTGAATGTTTTTAATTTAGCATAATTCTTAAAGTTTTTAGCACAATTGTGTGTGAATTTATAAATTAAAAAGGTTTAAGCATAGCAATCAGTATTAAATGATTCAATATATGTTCCTCTATAAACTGCTCATGATTCGAGAAATTTATTAATTCCATGCATTATTTTGGGGAATTCATTTAATAACAAGATGTATGTCAGTTGGTTATCATTAAATTAAATTTTAATTAAATTTAAATACTTGTACATAATGAAATCTTTCTAGCCATTTAGGATAAAACATTTAAAAAGGGAAAGGTGGCATTGTGTACAACTAATTCTCAAAAAGCTGTATGCTTACGTAAGTCTGGTGTTGCATAATCTTTAATTTAAAAAAGATTTCATGTACAGAGGCTCTTTTCAGGATGGAGATCCAAGATGACCTTTATTGCTTGTAAAATTTAGACATAATATCATCTTATATAGTTATCTCTATTCTTCATCAAATGTGGTTACTATTTATTTGCCAATTTTATGAGAAGCTCAGAAGAGATTGGTCTGAAGAGATTTGAGCCCGAATTCCTCTGATCAAAAATGTAATTTTTAGAATTCAATGAATCTACAGTGTACTTGCCCTAAGAGAAAAACATGTTGATGTACTGACTTGTTAGGGTAACACATGTGCTATATAAAAAAAAATGTTTAAAAGGATTTGTTGATTTGATGATTAGTTAAGCAACTTAAGTGTTTTATCCATAACATCTTTGTCAATGCAAATACAAGTGTACCTTCTAACTTTTGAAATGAAATTTACAGTGTTTTATTAAACTGTACTAGTTAATACCTGTGAAAGAAATCACGGATATATTTGAATTTCTTTGAAACTATGATCTAAGGAAAAATAATAGCAAATTTGTTTCAGATGAAGAGTCCATAGTTTCAAAAGGTAGGAATGAGATACTTTTATCAGTGAGATGTTTACCCCTGAGTGAGAGTCAAGTGTTACGGACAGCAAACCAAGAAAATCACTATTCATTATTAGAGAAGATAGTAAGTTAGAATGAATTGGTATCAGACCACCTATACTGGAAGATCCGATGAGGATCGAACCCTCTAACAGCCAGCAGGATTAGCTTGCTGATCATTGCTATATGACGTCTGCCCTGATCTTTTTTTTTTTTTTCATATGATCTACTCGTTAATCCCAGTGGAAAAGAATTCACGGATATATTTAGATGTTTTTTGTTTTTTTTATATAAAAAAATACTGAATTCGTTTACCGGGAATAGTGTAGTTTGAAACAGTGGGCAGGAAGTATTTTTTTAGCAAAACTTTAACCCCAACCCCCTCCACCCAGTGGAATAGTCCAGTGTTACAGACAGCGAACAAAGAAAATCACACTGTTCATTATTAGAGTAGATTCTCATGTTGCCATGAATAGTCATTCCTGTCAAGCTATGTAGCATTGGTCATTGAAGGTGAATGATTCTAAATTTCATAAATCCAGAAATTTCATTGTCAATAATTCTATGAAAAATCTTTTCTCTTTTCGTGCCTGCAGGGTGATGGAACTGAAGAGGTGGTGTGCTGCTCTTGGGATGGCCAGACTTACATTGTAAACCATGGTTGCGAAGCTGTACGCTTCCAATTTGAAGAAAATGTGGCTGCTTTTGCTGCCGGTAAGTTTTCTTTTTCACAACAGTGGAAGGTATTAATGGCAGGTTAAAAGTTGATTGAGCCATTGCAAGATTGCATATTTGAAATGGCATTCATCAAAATCTTGGAAAGAATTCTTACTTCACTACCCAGCACAGATGGGTAACACTAGTCATTTGAGATAAAAGAAAACAAAACTTTTTGCCAAGCTCAGTGTCAACACACACACACACACACACACACACATACATATATATCATCATAAGCCATTTCAAGTCTAAGGGCTAAGGCCTTTCCCAACTCCTACCATGGGGATTGTATGGGCATGTTGGTTTTGGGGAAGGTAGTGGCTAATTCAGATCACTCATTGCTAAAGCTAGAGAGCCTAGTATGCCCTGCTATTTTACTCAAAGCTGGGGGAAGAAGAGATGGATTCATGCCTTTCCCAAGAGCATTAGTGTGAAGTGAACATAAGATTTTGAACTCAGCTCACCAATTCCATTGTCCACACCATTAACCATTA
>VCCN01007248.1:125116-135230 GCA_006491835.1 Architeuthis dux
CGGTCGGGTCCCACGGAAAAACCGTGATGAAAGCAAATAGAAATACATCCTTAACAAGGGAAGTAACCAAATACTTCGAAGCTGCACTTCCGTACGAATGGCGCCAAATAACTGTCCAGTTTAGCATTATAGCAACATTGTAAATAGACCCCCCCCCTACTAAAAAAAACAACTCTTCCCGAACAAAACTGACAAATTTCCTGAGGAAACGAAGGCCTCATGGATTGAAATCGGAAACAAATTACTATTTTTAAGAGGCCAGACCCGACTCATTCAGTAGTGCCAACACTAGAAGTTCACTTCCTATTTTAAAATGGCAGAATGTATGAGTTTCTTCTTTGATTCGAGAGGAAAACTATTTTGCTGGCAAAAGAAAGACTTTTGTAGTCAGTTTCTCTCTTTTCTTTTTACTTTGGTTTTTGCTCAAACTCCACGGCGCTTGGTTGCTTTTTTTTTCTTTCTTGTCTCTCTCTTCATTTAAAAAAAATGTTCAATACTTGTTGACTCTACTTAAAAAAGAAAGTTGTGATTATTATTAAGTTTATTCTCCATTCAAGTTACAAAAATGTATCGTGTGCCTATTTCATTTCTCGGAGATCAATGATTGACCCCCTCCCCCAAATGCTGTTTTTTTTCTCGAACCTTATGAACTAAATAACCTTTCCTTTACTCCACTCTATTTTAATTCTCACCTGTCTGAGCAGCCAAGTGTATAATTGAGTACTGGTTAATAGCAAATTTAACACTACTACCTTATTTTACCAGACGTTTTCGTTGTGTATACGTGTACATTTCTAACTTACCTCATATTTTGATTCACCGCTCTCTGTTATGTAACTTATTCACACTTTTCTATTCTAAATTTGATTTCTTCTGCTTGTAAAATCATATCTCTAAAAGTTCAGAAGTGCTAAATCAATTGAAAGGAAGAAAATTTCCTCTCTCCCCAATTTCAATTCTTTATTCATTAATATTAACAGTAAAAATACAAATGGAAATATGATGTGAGACTCTCTCGCAGCACACCACAGCTCTGTCCAATAAAAAAAAAAATCCCTTTTATGAATCAAGGTGTACATTTCTTTTCAACTTTCTTTAGTTTTTAAGCACTTAAATGTTTCTTTGTTGGTTTGGATTCATGTGATCTTGTGAACAAAACTGCACCTTTTATGCCATTCCCAAAGAATGTTTCAAATAATTCAGTTTATCATCAGATACAGTTATTTCTTTCATACTTGTTTCTGTATCCTCATAACACTTTGCTTCTCTTGTAGAATAAAATTGTGATCATTTCATTGGCTTTCACTCTTCCTGGAGTTAATAATAAATTAATAATTGATTACATTGAATATCCGGCCCATTATGTATTGCTGTCAACAATGAATTATTAAAATAGATGGAAATCAGATAGTGTTTAATTTAACTTTTTACAAATATTTGTGACTTTTACAGTTTATTTATTTATTTATTTATTTTAAAGATCTCACAAAAATGTTGAATGTACATACACACTTCCTCAATGAACGATAGCAAAGTACCCACTGTTAGCGAGATCACTCCCTCTTCCCCCACGCGCCCTGCGATTAAGCAGTTTTTCATCAGCATCCCGTGGTTTTAACTGAAAAGGCAGGCACAAAAAAGTGTCCATTTAGCAAAAAAAAAACCAACATATTTTAGAGGGCGATTTTCAGAATCTAATTTGCTAAAAACCTGCTCTGGTGTCCCATTAGTACACACCGAAAATTTCATGGGGATATGTTGTATGTCTTCTGTGGTAGGCAGTCACATACAAATGGACAGACTTTTGGTGAACTATAAGATGATGAAACATCAAATATCTAAGGAATGGCGTTTTAACATTTTTTTTTTATATATAAATGAACAATGGCAATGAACGTTAATTTTTAAAACAACACTTGTACTTTTTATTTATGAAAAGAAAAGAAAAATATTTTTTCAGTACATGCAGAATTCTTTATATTTTTTAACCCAATCTTAAATCTGCATCTCTATTTCTAAAAATAGCAGCAAGGATAGTTTTTTACATTATGAGATCTTATGGGGAAATCTAATGGAGAATAATAAGAACGAAAGGTAATGTTGTACTTAAAAGAGCCCCCCCACCCCTTCCGTGCACATGATCTGTCTTTTATTCATCATGGGTAAGAATAAGAGAGGCCATGTGTTTTTTGTTCTTCTTTTTTGTATATAGTTTACGTATTTTGTATGACCTCCAAAATACTGAAGGGAGTCGTAGGAAATAAAAATATTTTGAGGGATGTTTTATTTATTATTTAAAAATTCTGACGCAATCAAGGTGAACATTTTTATAATTTTGTTATGATGATGCTAACCTCTAAATTGTACATCCAGTTACAGAGCTAATGACCATCCAAAGCAGTTTTCTCACCCATTTAGTGTTCTTTTCCCAGGTAGGGAAAAGGCGTAGTGACCTTCGGCGCTCCCTCAAAACAGGAATAGTCAAGAAATTGAGAATCGACCCTTCCGTAAGTATAGCATGCAGGATCCTTGTTATCCTTTTCCTACTTGTCTGTGTCTTCTCCATCCGTTGTACCAGTTGCTCTCATTCAATGTTGAGGAAATACCATCTTCTTTAGAGGAATAATAATTTATGCTTGATGATAGTCTCATTTATATTGAAACCATTTCATGGAGAAAATTATCATCAATACAGGGTGTCCCATAAGTAACACCCAATTTGTCCCCAAATTAAAGCCAGTTCTATCTAAGGGAAGCAACTATTTAATAGTAATGTAATAATAATTTAATAGTTGTTTCCCTTAGAACTGGCATTAATTTGGGGACAAATTGGGAGTTACTTTTGTGACACACTATATCAAACAAACAATCTGATTTCACAGAAATTCTAATTTAAATTATTGACTAACATGAACTGAAGGGTTCTTATGAATAATTTTTCCACTTTTTTCAAAAACTTTTTTACCAGTTTTCATTGTACCAATGAAAGCTGATCACTTAGCCAGTTCAATTGTCTCTTAAAAATGTGATTTTAACTATATTCATTGTTAACTATTTCTATATAATAAAAAAAAGAAAGTGGTGTTATTGACCAGAAAGTATAAAAAATGATCAAATATTAAACTGGAGAATAAAAACGTTACTTTCTGTAAAGACATGTTTCAACTGTGTTTGAAAACAGATCCTGTTTAATCGAGTCTCTTTATAATTTAACATTAAACTACTAATCAAATCTTTACATATAAGGGTGAAATTTCTAACTACTTTTAAATATAAGCAACTGTACATAACATTTAATAGGGTGTTTAATGATGGCGCAACATTACTCTCATTAAAAGATTATATATGAAGAAAGAATAAACATTACTTAGCTAATAATTTTATGTTTAATAGTGGCTTACTGAGTAAAAGATTTTTGCAAGTTATTGACAGGAAAAAAATAAACTATCAGAACTATAAGAAACAATTTCATAATTTTCTTATTAGTATTGGAATAATTTACATATTCCTGCTTGTAAATTATTTGTTTATAATTTTTTATCTAGCTTTCTGCATTATACAATATTACTTTTAATGAACTTGCATATGATTAAACATATCATAACCAGTAAGTCTGTTTATTCCGGAATTTTTCCAAAATATTTGATTACTGAATAAAAACTTATATTTTTATATTTTTAGTTCAGTTCATGTCGGGATTTAGGATTCTTTAGGTATATATGGTAATCCCTCGGTTTAACAGACTAATAGGGGCAAACAGGTGTCCATTAAATTGAATGTTACCTGAGAAAGGGCATTTTGTACTCTTTTCAAATTCAAATATTTTAATGCAAAAGTAGCTTTAATACAATATAGAATATAAATTTATTGAATTATAATACAGAACAAGTCGGTAAAGTTTGCAAAAAGAAAGTGTCCAGCTTTAGTTGTGTGCCATTCTGATATTGTTTCTTAACTATGATAGTTCTGAACTGCCGAAAATGTTCATAGACAATTTTTCAATTAACTTTAATTTCTGTGCCACATTCAAGTTCACACGCTTTCTTTTAACTTCTCTATCAGTTGATGCCATTTTGCGAAATTATTTAATGAATAAACATTCAGAAATCGCAGCTGATAACAGGATGACTAAGTCAAAACGAAGCGAGCAGTGTTGCAGCTTTTTTGAAATTTATATATCCAAAAATTGAAGCAAAAGAAATACAAAAATATCTAATCTAAAATATTATCCAAAATTGAGTAAAAAAATATCTAGATGTTCCAGGAGATTATCTAGAAATTATCTGAAAATACACTTCATTCACTGCATGCTATATCAACATATAAGAAATAACATCAAAAATTTACAGACTGTAAAGTGAAAATATAAAAGTTGTGAAATTTTTAGATTCAATGGTTAAATTGTTTTGTTTTTTTTTTCTGTTAACTTTTATCTCCTTATTATTTTATTGTACCTGAAGTATATACCAAAATCTCAGGATTTGCTTAATTCATTTGATGCTGATGTAAAAACTTGTACATCTTGCCCTCATTTAATGATTTATCAAAGTTCAGATGGCTGTAGTGAGGGGGAATAAATGATCTTATTGGAGAGCTGTAAAATACTGCTCATATTTTTGTTAAATAATGGCACATCCATTATTTAACAAAAATATGAGCAGTATTTTGATCTATTCACCTAATCAGAGGAAAGCAACTGGTACTATGGCTAAAATAATATTTTTTTGCTTCTATCCTATGTTTTAATTTGTGCACAATGATCATTTGCATGGAATATACACTGAGATACACCTGTTTAAAATTACATATTTACAAAAAAGATTTGACTTTCCTTCCTTCAGTTTTATGGCGTGTGCTGCAGTGTTGATTTTTCTTTTCTTTTTGGTGTTAACCATTTTGGTACATGTAAAATGACAGAATAACTGAAAAAATAGATGAAATTTTTTCCAGCAGGACATTTAGATTTTAACTAATATAGAAACTAAAAAATAAAACTGAACAATATTGAATTACTATAATGGTTTTCTTCTTTATTTTATGCAGATATATTCTGAACTGTATATTGATACGGACATTTTTTATCAATGCTAGGTAAAAATTATCTCTCAAAAGTATTTAATGCTAAAATATAAGTCCATTAAAAAGAGTGAAACGGTGTGATACAATAACTTAATTTCTTTTCTAGAAACTTTGCTTTTTTTTAAAGAAGTTAGTTTTGAAATAATTCAATTAGCTTCAGCCAATACTCTTTTGTATAAGCTGTTCAACAAAAAACAACTTGTGAACTTTCTGGACATTAGTTTACTTTTCTGAAATATTATTCTCCTGCCCTCTTTCCACACTCAAAAAAACAATGTCTTTTTTTTTTTACTTCCCAGTAAATAATGTTGAACCTCCAATAGTTGCTGCTGACTTGAGGGAAGAAGCTGTTTTAATTTAGGGGACACCATGTGTCTGTGTCTAGCGAACCTGTTCTAATACTTACATCCAAGTTCAATGTTTTTCAGGATACAGCCGACAACAGTTCGATGAATGCCTCCTCAAAGTACATGGAGGAAGTGAAACGGTACAAGGCCACAATGTGTGTGGAGGATGAAAAAAGCCGACCACTTGTAAAGTGAGGTTGTCACATGCAGTTGTTCCCTTGGGATGACAGTATGTGCCGCTCTCTCTGGTACTAACCCTCAACCTTCTCACTGCCATTTAGCTCTTTCCTCTTCTCTCTTTTCTAACTGCCATTTTGGACCAAAAAAGTCTATTTCTGTTGCGGCCCCTCACAAATACATCTGTTTGCATAATTCATAGTGTTGAAAGAAACCTAGCCGTTTTGTACTTTCATGTTTCGTACAATCAACAAGGATTTCCTTATTCCATTGCTCCCTTAGATCTATTCATTATAAGCTGGAAAATCCTTCTTCATCTTAGCCATTTGTGTGAATCTTTGTGTGTGGCAGAGGATTAATTTATTTTTTTAAAATTTTATTTTCGAGAATTTTCAATGAAAAGATTTCTCTAGGTGTTAAGTAAATTTATAAAAATGACAGTTTTATGAAAAAGATAAGATTATTTCAGCTGATTTATTTGTTGTACTTGTACTACTATACTATTTAACCAATTGAATTTTTTCGGTTTAATTTAGTCTTTAGTTCTTAATACAAACTGGAATTGGCAGAACTGTCAGTAACCTAATAATAAAAAATAATTTGATTGATCTTATAAATGCCATATTTCTTTGTAAACAGAATATATTGAGAAATTTGGTCTGATTTAGAATGAAATTCCAATTTCAATCAATAAATAAAGCAATGATAGCACTTAGCTACACAAAATAATTTTTACCACAGAAAAGTTCTCTAGTGAAATTATTTATATTTTCATTATGGTCAAGATGTAGATATATTGTTTTCATTGATCTGAAAAATATATACTGCTATAATAATTACATATCAGTTGAATTGATGGTCCAACTTCAAATCAGTAAAGTTCAAATTCATATTCATTGTGTCATTGTTGTTGTAAAGTTATGGATTAAACTTTTGAATGGATCAATTTTCTTTCTATAAAATTTTCTATTATTTTGCAAAGGGTATTGGGTGTGCAATGTGAAGCAACTAGCTGTATGGCCATGTCTTTCAAATTGTAAAACCTGTATAAAAATATTTCATTTATACTCTTTTTTTATGTTTTATCAAAAAGGCTACTTAAATATTAATGTTTGAAATTTGTATATTTTTCTCTATAAAATATATATTTTAGACACTTGGAATATGTTTTATAAGAAAATACTTGTAAATGCTTTTTATTAATTTTGTCTTTAGTTTCTTGGTTATGATCTTTCTTGTTGGAAATAGGTTGAACTAGTTTTTCTTGAAGCCTGAATTATCTTTGAGTTTAAATTGCATTTCTAATATTGAAATATATAAAGAATTAAAAAGGAATCTTAGAATGGAAGAAAATTTAGTTAGTATTATATCAAGACTAAAGAAAGTCTATAATACTTAAAATAAATATTGGAAATAATTATGTTATGTTTGACTTTCAAGCTTAGGTTTTTCTTAAAACTTAAGCAAGACAATCCTTTTACTGTTTAAGTTTGACAGTTGTCAAATGATTTATGTATTTCTTCATGACAATCATAATAATGTCACTAATCTATTCTGTAATACATGCTTAACTGATGTGTGTAAAAAGAAAAATGACAAACTTAATGGTTTAAGATATTGCCTTTAAAAGTCCTTGTTATATTATGAAACACTGTTCAAACTCTTAAAATTGAAATTTTTATGACAATGTTTGTTCATAACCAAGGAACTGATTACAAAGTTAGCATTTGAAGACACATCTTTTTTTAAAATTGGACCCAGAATTAAATGAATATACAACAATATTCAATCAAAAAGTACACCAGTTATTTACATTAAATTTACATATGTTGAAATCTGAAACCGTATTCTAACTTAGCTTAAAACCAACACGACTATTTTATATCAAATTGGTTAATTCTAAATATGTACTGCTCAAAAGTTTATTTGCATCAAAACTATGATTTAGTTATGTATTGACTTGATTTTTATTTGAACTGAATGTAACATTTCTGTGTATTCTCATCATTTGCATAATTGTTTTTGCTCTCATACAAATTGTAAGCGAGTTGGGAAGATTAGAATTGTTAGCTTTTATGCTCAGCTTTGTACATTCCTTATGTATGAATGCCCTTTAAGCTTTGTCATATAATGTTTGTATATTTAATTTTTCAATTCAAGTTCAATATAAAAGCTTTTTATATTTTTTTTTTTTTTTCATTTTTTTTTCTTTCCAATATTTACCAGCAAGGGCTTCTATGGGTATAATACTTCCATTTTGTGAACCTGTTTCTATTCTGACAAAGACAATAAAGATACTAAGCATACAATTATTTTTGTTACTAATCATTTGAAGATTGCACCTTTGCATGCATTTTATATTATTACTTTAGGGTCTTGATTTTTGTTCATTTTGTTTTTCATATCAACTGCATTATCTTGATGATTCTCATCTTTTCATATAACTCTGTTCATATCCATTTTATTTGTATGATTGTGATTCTCATTACTACAAATGCTTATTTGTATATGTACACATCATAAGGCAATCCCCTTTTCAAATGTATCAACTATTTCATTTGGCTGTACACATTTGTGTATTTGCTGTGTTTCTCTCTACTTGCTTTTGAAGAATCCATCCATGAAGTGGATCTTATCTTTTTCACCTGATGTAACCTGTTATTAAGGATTCACTTTTTCATATTGACAAACCATCAATGATTAGATTCAGAGGAATAGATTTTTTATTATCATTCATCAATCCTAATATGAGACACTATAAATTTAACTTGAAAGCATTAACTTTTAACTGTTAATGATTTTTATGAACAGTTTTCAATCTTCTCTTTAAATGCAAATGTTATACTTGCTTTCACTCATTTCACCTTCATGTGATCAGTTATTTTGCTAAAAATTCAAACATTTTAATTTATAGTATTTTGAAATTTTAACTTCAGATTCCAAATTTGTTACTTTTATTCTGAAAGAATATTTTCAGGTTTTCCAAAACTTACTACGAATTTAACTTGGTATTCAAACTACAATTTATCTAATGTTTTTCATTTATTTCCATATTTTGTTTATCTTAATCTTATAAGACTAATGTTGCTAAGTAACTTTAGTTTTAAAAAACAAACTAAAGTAATCTTTTTCAAATTTAATGACTTATTACTGTAGGTTGTGCTTATAGAATTTGTTTTGAGAAACTATAAGCTTAATTGAAGGACTACATATTTTTCACATTTATGTAAAATAACAATGGCTATAAACTTAGACTTGTAATTCTTTTAAAACTGGATACTAAATTCAAGTCCCTTGTCTCGAGGAACCTGTAACTGATTTAAAAATTATAAAAAATACTTTCAAATTAGTCTTGAATAAATATAAGTACAGCAAAGATATTATGGATTTTGCAAAACAGACTGCTAAAAGAAGGTGCTTTTGACTTTGCTGAAGTCAGTTTTCCATCTTTTAAGGTTGTGTGTAGAGTAGTAGACCATACCAACCCATCCTATGAGATGAATCTCAGATTCTTTTGTTGCTCTAAATATACTGCTTGACTAAACTTATACTTATAAATCTGATGTAAGTACTAACATACCTGATGCACAAGACCCTGCTTTTTTGTGTTACTTTAAAAACTAATTTCTTGAAGCTGCTCTTGCTAATCTTTATTTACCAAAGACACTTTTAATTATTCATCAAAGTACATCAATTTTTAAATATGGTGGAAAATAATACAGGATTTAATAATACATCTTTGAACAATATTCTTGCTGTTAAATGAGCAACCTCAATAATTATCATCTCAGCACTTCCTCTCTAATTCTTCTCTCTCTCACTTAGGACTTTGCTCTTGGTAACGATTATACTTTTGGATGGTGGTATTTGGTGGTGCAACATCATTTTCTGAAATGCTTTGGAATTGAATGAAGTTCATGACATGCTTTTGTTCATATCCTTCATTATAATATTTCCTAATTCTTGCACTACTAGTAATACTGCTACCACCTTTACACCCCTGTCATCATTTTACAACTTTCCTATATACTTTGTCATAGTTTATCACTATTTTAAACAATACTTCCCAATGTTGCACTGTACCAAGCATGCTTTGGGAATGTATTTTCTCTTTGTACACTTAAAGGAATAACTTTCTTATAAAACTGAAACCTGTTAAAAATTTATGCTTGGCTCACTTATAAAAATCTGATATTTCTTCCCCAAACACCTGTTAATATCTGATACTAGTAATTCTTTTTCAAATGAATACCTGTTCTATTATCTGAATTAACATTTGGTTGCGACTTTTCATGCTTACTTTTTGAAATAGAAAAATCATGCACTAATCTATATCAATTTTTAAATTGGTACAAGATTTTCATTTCAGATTGGAAATACTATGAATTCTAGATTTTGTTTTTACTTTCGATCTTCATTTAATTTCTACGTTTATTTCAATTTAAGCTTTTGTAAAATGCTGAAGCATTTATCAGACTATTTATAGCCTCCCTAATTGATGAATGATATAT
>VCCN01007248.1:197978-212053 GCA_006491835.1 Architeuthis dux
ATATATATATATATATATATATATGCATGTGTATATTAGCACATTGGAATTGCAGATTTTACAAGTTAGTGAATGGACTGACCACAATGGGCAGGAGTTGTGAAAGACATGTCCAAGATCTAGATGCCCGCTCCTAGGCTCAAATCTGAGTCAAACATATTACATGTAAATATAGATATATTTATTTAAAAAACAGCACATTTTATCAGATGAGCAATGACACTCACCATACAGTTCCCACATGGTGATTTAAATCTTGAAAACTAAAACAAAACATGCACGCACCCATACAAAGAATCTTGGAAGAAGAGAAAAACATATTTATGAAAAATAAAACTTAGTCATTAGAGTCATATAATAGCAGTCTACAATTCTTCCAAAGTTTTGCCATTCACCAATTAAATGAATCAACATTTTGGTGAAAAATATTCCCAGTCAAGAACTAATTGCTTCATTCTTTCTCATTCATACATTTTGTTCCTTTTTGTACATTTTACAAGTCTTTCTTTACAATGTCTACAATTTAGGGTAACCAACAGTGGGGGGTACAGTTTTTCTTTATAACGTATATAATTACTCAATTCATAATTTTTTCAAATGTATCTTAGAATTAACATAGCCAATCCTTACCGAATACATTTATCAACACAGATACACGCACATTCATGTATGTATATCTACAATTTATTTTCATCATTTCTTTTGGCTTTGGGCTTTTTAAAATTTCCAAAACATATTTAAAGATGACATGTCACCACAACAAAAAAGAAAAACTTTTCACCCCATGATTCCTACATGGGCAGTACAAACAGCAGCAAAGAGAAAATGGAGGAGAGAGGATGGAGATTAAAAAATAATCAATCATTAATATTAATGTTATCAATTTTGTTGTAATAATATTAAAACCAATGTCTATCACAAAACAAGAAAATTGAGAAAGAACAATAAATGTGAATTAAAGGTTTCTTCCTATTGAAAAGAAAGTCAATGTGAACATTTTTAGGTTAAAAATTAAAGTAAAAATGTTTAAAATTTAAATTTTAGGTCACTTGATATCAACAAAACATACAAAAAGTAGTAGATTATTTTAAATGCCGGCACTCACTACGTTCTTTTTTATTTCATAAAGATTAAGTGACATGTATAGAAAGAAATTAACTGATATCTTAATATTTTTCTAAAACTCTTTAAAAACATTTTTTTCTTTAACTTGTTCAATTTTTTGTGTAATTCATTTTCTGCTTAAATCAGGTAAATTTATGATTAGGCTGAGCCAAGTCATCATTGATCAGTGGATGATAGTAATCAAAATTTAAAACTGTCATCTTAATTGCAGAACTCTGTGTCAGCCTAATCTGGAGTAATAGGTTTCAAGATAGCAACACCAAAAACAGAATCACTAGTAATGCTATTATAATGTAATGATAAAAATAATAGCTACTAAAACTTTAGGAAACAGTGATTTTATAAGCTTTTAAATAATAGTAATAAGTGTTAGAATAGGTTGAGAGTTTACTGAGTATTAAATATTTGTGAAACATTTATATAGCTGTTCCGAGGCTTGTATCTAGATCATCTATAGTTATAATAATGTGTTGGTAAAAGAACAAGTGTCACCCATAACAGAAGATATAATGGTGTCACAGTTAAAGAATGTTTACATATGCACAAAAAATGTAGTGTTAATTTTAAAGGAATGAATGTGTTTGCAGTTAATAAGTAGATAAATCTGTTAGATCTAACACTGTTTTTCCTTCTAAAGGGTCTGTTATAACAAATATGAGCCACATTGTCTATCATGAATATAAAAGCTGAGGCATTTTTTTACCTAAATTTCTTTATTAAAACAAAAGTAACTGAAACATGCCATTAATAACACAATTGTTTGTATTCACCTCCTTAAAAAAACCCAACTAATTTTCATTGGATGTACACTGCAGTTCTACAACACTTGTTATATGTACATAATTTTCTCTTGGTGTTATGAGATAAGGAGTTATTCAACTGTTAGTAAAGCTAACATCTTCAGACAGAATTTGAAATGCACATCTTCATTAGTAATCCACACATTTCACATACCAAGAAATTTACAATCTTTATCTCTCACATTATAAACATAGAAAACAATTCAAAGATTACAATTTCAAATGTTGTAAACTTTACTTTAAAATAAGTGTACAATCCAAAAGACCATATTTAAAAATGACTAGCATCTTATTCCAAAATTAGAGAAAAACAATTGAGCAAAGAATTGTCTCACCAAATGTAAATTAAGTAAATTTTTCCAGAATTAGAATGTGTTCTGATTTCTTGCCAGTCTTATTCTTGCAGTTCATTTTCAACCTTTTTTTTGATTTCCAGCACCAATGCAATATGATTAGGTAACAACAGTGTATACAGAGTTTGAGTGGGATTTGACTGATAGGGGCTAGGGTAGAAAGGGGGAAAGTTCATCAGAGTGAGTAATGTGTGGGTGATGGGCATATGGGGAAATAGCAAGATTTTTTTCTCTTTCTTTCCTTTTTATTTAAAGACCAAAAATGTACTGCAGGTTAAGAGCTGTCATGGTTACTTTTGCTTTACTTATCATAGTCTATTTTGTCTTGTTGACTCTTATAATTGATAAATCACCAATTGCAGGTACTGGTAATATAACTACAAAAATGTGGCTGTTGTAACAGATGTGTCATCTCCACCACAATCCCCTGGCATTTTCCTCAACCCCCAAACCACATTTATCACTCACCCAACTGACAGCACACACACACAAACACACACTGTACATATACAAAAGGGTTATATTTTTTCTATACCCCTTTTTCCCTGACAATGCACAGTCCCAAGCAGGAACCAAAACATTTATTTTTTTACATGACTGCCCAAAGACCATATTTCTTCCTTCCTTGCTTCTTTTCTTTCTTTCTTTGAAGTGAGAAGGAGGGATTCTTCAATTGAAAGCATCTTCAGCTGGGGGCACATAGGAGAATCCCTCAAAGACTCCATCGGCTTCACGGACACTGGCACTAATTACCTTGTTGCCCTCAGCAGAGCGGCCAACAGATCCTGCAGGGAAATTAATAAATAGCAATGAAAATAACAGTCAATATAATAATCATGATGAGAAAGATATTGGTGATAACAAAAAGCATTTAGCTTAAGAACATCAGAAACTTTAATAAGAGTGAATGTCATCACCTTAGTTGCTTGCACAGTGGGAAAGTTCTTACAAAGAGAAGGCAAGAACAAGAATGTAAATTAAAGGGTGATAGAAATCATGTAGGCCTGAGGGTTGCTAAACATGGTTTGAATACTAAGGAAAATGTTGGCGTTATAAGGTAATCTGACGCCATTTTCAACAGTAGAATTCTGAATTGTATTTATCTTTAGAAATTGGGTATATAAATAATCTGCATGTGATTTAGAGTTTCCAGAAAGGCTTTAAACCAGTCATGGGCAAACTTTGGCCCTTCTGAATGGCACTGTTTGGATAGTCCAGAATTTCAATGTGAATATGAGCATTCAACTGCTGAATAATATCAGTAAATATTTTTCTTTATGAAAACTTTCACTTATAGCACACCTTATTAGAAAACTTGACTAAAGAAAGATTATTTAACTTGACTCAATATGACCAAGTGTTTGTGTCTAAAATCCCTTCTTTCACCATTTAAAAAAAAAGAATTTCCTTGTATAATGTAACAGGCATTGTCTTCATCACAAATATTTTTTTATTAAAAGTTTATCAGTATGTTTTTTTTTTTTTAGATATAAAATCACATTGGAAAATGTAAGGTGAAAGAAGGTAAAAAGGATAGCATACATAGGAGATTAATTCTTGAGCACAGCACCACATGTGGTATTTAGTCATTCAAAAGAAACTGTCACATGACCAACTTTTGCAGCATGCCGTGTTGGGGGTGATCGATTGGAAAAAGGGGTGATCAATGAATAAGTTACTTATCTCAAACTCTGAAGTTTGGGTGCTCAGATCTGTAAAGTGTTCCAGTTGAGGAGTTGACAAGATTAAAATTTATATATTAATATTGGCTGATATTTAAGGATTGTCAGACACAACATAGATCTGAACAAAGCCAAAAAACATCTCAATGGAAATGTAGTAAAGACTAGACAGATGAGGACACTAGTCTGTATAATTCATGGAATAAAAATTATTATTATGTCAAAAACTTAAATAGGGATATCTGCTGTTTGAACTAAAGTGGGATGGAAAATAACCGATATTTCAACAGCCAAGGAATACTTACCGGGGACAGGTTCTTTTACAAATTCTGGATCAAAATTCTTTAAATCAAGTTGTCCACTCTGTGGAATAAAATAGAAAACAATTTAAGGAGAGAGAAGAAAATGATGATGATGATATCATCATCATCAACAGCAACAACAACATAAAAGTGACAGTAGTGCCAATAGTGATTAGAACCCTGGATAAAGTCCTCAAAACCTTTGCAAAATGGCTGGAGGAACTAAGAATTCAGGGAAGAGCTGAGGCTATCCAGGCAACAGCACTACTGAAATCAGCGAAAGTATTGAGGAGATTTGCTGTCACTTGATCTCCGGTGAAATCCACCAGTCACTGCTGAGAAATTCAGATCAAAGAACCAGGAAATTTATGACAATGTATAAAGCCTTGCATCCTGGGGAAAACATTAATAGACTGTATACAAAAAGGAACAAAGGGAAGAAATGACTTGTCAGCATTGAGGATTGTGCTGACTCTGCTTTCAAGGAACTTAGGGACTACCCAAAGCAGAGGAATGAGAGATTAATTATAACTAACAAATGTTGTAGGGTGGACATGAGGATAAAATGAATGATCAGAAAAACTTCAAAATGCGAAACCAAACATGTCAAGAAAAACATGCGTGGACATCTCAAGAGACAACCAAAAGGAATTGCAGATGACATGGATATGGTTGTAAAGAGGACTTTTGGAGAAAGAAACTGAATCCCAATTAATGGCAGCCCAGATCAATTCTATAAGAATAATCCCAGATAGATAGGAAAATAGTGAATGCAGAATATGCAGAGATAGAGATAAAACCAGCGACGTACACAGACTTTCAGAAGGGAAGGGGCTCAGTTGAAAAAAAAGGGCACTCCCCTAATGTGTCTTCTATTAAAATATATTTTTTAATTTTGACTAAAAGGACACTTTTGATATGAAGAAGAAAATGGGACTCAAGCCTCCCAACTGTGCACGTGCATGGATGGAACAGTCAATCCTATAATAAATGAATGCAACTAGTTGGCTCAGAAGGAGTACAAAAATAAACATGACTGGGTGAAAAAGGTGATTTACTGGGAATTATGCAAACAACTGGGATTTGATCATACAAGTCAATGGGATATACACAAACCAAAAACAGTCCTAAAAAATGAAAAAAAAAAAGAAAGAAAATTCTATTAAACTTTGAAATTCAAATAGATCACCCAATCTAAGCCAGGGGATCAGATATAGTTCTTGTAAACAAGGAGGAAAAAATTTGTCAGATAGTGGATGTTCCAGCAGACCACAGACCAAATAATCTATAGTACATGTAGAGTAAAAAAAAACCCAAGGCATACAGCGACGACTGTTTTAAAACTATAAGTTTTGCCAGATCGCTTAAGTATTTTGGAATCCTTTCACATAAGAACCAATATTATGCAAACAGAAGGAATTTGTGTTTGCACTAAAACTTTTCTAAGATGAAGTCATTCCCAAACTCCCAATCCCATGCTATTCATTCTAAATAAAATTGATTCACACACAGTACATTAAAATAACATACTGACGAAAACCTTTGAAAAGTGTCAGCGAAAAAGCTTTCAGGACAATTAAACAAAATAATAACAAGTTCTCTCTTCAACTCTTTTTACAATGCATCCGCTATTCACTGCAATAAAAGCATATTCTGTAGCATAATTATCAAATGTATGTATTTAATTAATGGTGATGATAGTAACTGTTATTTTTATTAGGTATCAGGTTTTTAATATGGTCCTCCCTTTAAGAAAAAAATAAAAATACTTTTCACTAAAATTTCTTTTTGCCACTTAACTGTGAGAACTGTGAGAATGATTTTATTTTCCTAAATTCTGTATTTTACAAGTACATTAATGTATTCAGCATGCTAAGCACAGGCTTGGAGGTTGTTTTTTTCGCCACTTATACCGAAAGAAAACATGGAAACGGTAATTTTTTAAAACCTCCTAAGGAATAAAAAAAATAAAAAAATAAAAAATGTATTCAGTATGCTAAGCACAGGTCTGGAAGTTTTTTGCCCCCCACGTATACCTGGAAAATGGAAAAGGTAATTATTTTTAAAACCTCCTAAGGAATAAGCAGAAGGAATGGAAAAAAAAAAGAAAAAAGAAGGGATTTAAAATTAGTTTTTGGAAGAGACAAACCACCAGAGAGAAACTCCATAGAAAGATAATTTGGATACTCACCACATTTGGATTGTAAGGAGGCTCAATGCGTTTTGCATATAAGTCATCCCATTTGACATCAGCAAAGAAACTGTGATTCCTGATTTCCAAGAAATCTCTTTTTGCACCAAGTCTATTTTCTTTTTCCTTCTGCAGAAGCTGAAAATGAAAAAGAAATAAAGAAATTAAAAAATACAAACCGGACCCATATAAATTCTCCAGTGCATCTTTGCAGTTTAAGCACAACATAACCCTATGAAATTTTCTGTGTGTACCAATGTGACCCCGTGTGATTTCTTTTTTAGCAAATTAGTTTTAGAAAATGGTGGTGGTGGGGGGATTTACAATGTAAATTCATGCTAAAATTGACACTGATTATTACTTACATTATACAATGTTGAGGCTGTTAAAAAAAGCAGCTTAAGTTGTTCATGACTAAATAGTAGTTCTAGCAACCTTGTAAAAAGTTTGGTTTTGGGATTCATTTATAGTTATTGAATATTATAGGAAGAGTTTATCCATACCAATCGAATACAAAATGGCTCCATTGGGAGTAAGACAATTGAATCAATATATTTTGGTGGAGTGGAAGGAAGTCTGTATACTTTGATATTTTCTCTCATGAGAATACTGAAAGCCTCATGTACAATGTAGGCATGGACAAGCATATTGGTATATCAATGTCATATGCTTCATATTTCAGTTGAATTTTTCTCAAAATAGAGCACAACTTAGGTAGATACTTAAACAAGTTGAATTAAACATAGTAAAAAAACATTTTCTTTTAAGTAGTTTTATTGTATTGTGAATGTTTGTATCTTAATCATCATCATCAGCCTTTAATGTCCGTTGCTGGACATAGACCTTCCCCAAAATCTCTCTATTGTGAGCATCGTGGCACCAATATCCCTTGAACCTGTCTAAATCATCATGACATCTTATTTTCTGCCAGCCACAATTTTGCATATGATCTTTTTTGTGAGTCGTGATGTCCAGTGGTTGTCTGACATTCTTGCAACATGGCCTGCCCATTGCCATTTGAGTTTTCCAATGGATTCTATGATATCTCTGGCTCCTGTTTTTTCCTCTAATAGAATTTGATGTCTTGTGATCTCTCCATGTGAAAGTTAAACATGATCCTCTCTTGGGCACGTTGCATGGTTCTTAGTTTGAGAACCAATCTTTTGGTTAGGTTCCATGTTTCATCTCCATAGGTGACTATCAGGAGGACGCATTGATTGTAGACCCCCCTTTTCAAGACTAATGAGATCTTTTCATTCTTGACTAGGGTGATTGTTTGATTTCTTCTTCTTTTAAGGATTTCATTCAGATTTGATGTCCCAGGTCGATGTAGTGGTCTACTTTTTTTAGCTCTGCATTTTGATCGTTGTGTCTTTGTCCTCAACATATTTGTTGCACATGACACTGGTTTTACTGAAGTTTATACTCTCTTGCTTTCTTCATTCAGTTCATCTAACTGTAGTTCATGAAGGTTATTCTCAACTATTAAATTCTCTTGACCAATTAAATTTACAAATGAATGTGTAGGTTGAGTAATAAAGAAATATTTGTGATCTCTGATGGTTTTTTTTCTAGCATAAAAAATTAAACCTTCAATAAAAAAAATATCTTTTGAAATTTGCGAAGATTATTATTGCTGAGGAGGTGCGGGGTGGCCAAGCGGGTAGTGGTGCGGAAGGTGAGCCGAGTTCAAACTCTGGCTGGGGCAGTTTGTGTTCACTTTGCAGTAATGTCCTTGGGAAAAAAAAGGTCTGAATTTTCAAAACACACACGGGTACAAACTAGTGACCAATTTAACATAGACTTACATTGCATATTGAACCCCCTCTAAAAACCCATTGGGGGTGGGGGGGGGGATTTTTTAAAAACAACATTTTCCCTACTCACTGAGGGGAGTGTGTGTGCAAAATTTCTACAATGAACGGTTAGGGCGGGGCGAAGCCCGGATACATAGATACATATAAATGTCAGAATACATGAATAACAATAACCCAGCAATAAACCAGTGTTGTGGGTAGCAGTGATTAATACATTTATCGGAACACTTATGTGTATATATATGTACACACGTACATCGATAAGTCTGCAGCCTAATGATGAAAAAGCATCTATTTTACACAACAAATATTTTTGAACATAATCCTTGTCAATGAACTTAATTCCATGGTGAATATTAATATCATAGATTGAACATTATAAAGAGAAAACTTCAGATAAAAATTCAGCTAATAACTATGTGTCAGGCTATGAACTTATTGATCTGCCGTCACACACACAGTACAATAAAACCAATTAAATTTAATGCATCTTAGTAGTTAAAAGAGGCAAGTAAGCCATAGCTTAAATCTTAAGTTCTATAACTCTTGCAAAAATTACAAGTTAGAATAGAATAAATTGATTCATTAGACGAGAAGGCACTCATTAATTCTGGATCTAGAAATCTTATTGCAGACAGAATTCATACCTGAACAAAGATTAATCACAAAATCTTAACTGCTAAAAAAAGAAAGAAAGATGAAGAAAAAGGTATTACGCAATATCCCTTATTTGATAGAAGGATTATCAGAAGTTACTTTGTGGTAGTAAGATGGCTCCTGCTTTGACTTACATCAATATGGAAAAAAAAAAAAAACTCTTTTGAGCACAGGAAGATAACAGTAATTCCTCTGACCAACCTACATGGCACAGAAATAGATTTCAACTCGTACAGACAGAAAATATTAAATTGGTTACCAGCTGTTATGACTGACAACAGATAGAACAGCCTTTAACATGGGCAAGTAATAACGGAGTGGGTATATTTCCTGTGTACTACCTCACCCACCTCACCCTTTGTTTATAATGCTGGTGTTAAAATGATCTGTAAATGTAAATGTAAATGTAAAATGATCTGTAAACTCATCATTAAACTTAGATTGGCTAATTTCATATTGTCATCTAAGCAGTTTATTAAATTCAGGAAAAGAAAAGAATAAGATTTTTGTGATTCTTGATGAAAAATGAAATAAAACAGATGGAAACAATTTCTTCATTTCTTTCTGCTTATTTTTATTGATATATTAGAAACTGTCAACCAAAGCATGATACATACAATAATTATAAAGACATTTATTAATTGGAAATCCATATCAGCCCAGCATCTGTGTTAGCGATTACTAAATGGGTGGCTTAGACCGTATAAATGAATGACCATGCTCATTTCTTTATACAATCTGGGCTGCCCGTTTAGCAAATGCTAACACCGATGCTGGGCTGATATG
This sequence comes from Architeuthis dux, assembly GCA_006491835.1. Lineage (NCBI taxonomy): Eukaryota > Metazoa > Mollusca > Cephalopoda > Oegopsida > Architeuthidae > Architeuthis > Architeuthis dux. The sequence continues at coordinate 207,692 of VCCN01007248.1, forward strand.
GATTCCCAATTAATAAATGTCTTTATAATTATTGTATGTATCACGCGCACAGGCACTAATGACGCTAGAGGGTTGAAAATTTCAACATTCACTCCTTATTATGTCTAGAAAAACGTTTTTTTTTTGTTTTTGAAAATTCCCCCAAAATAGGTTTTTAGTTTAATTTACAATGTAAGTTTATCCTAAATTGGTCTCTTAGTTTGTGTCTGGCAGTGTTTATGCTTTTGTTTTTAAATTCAGACTTTTTAGTGATCACCACCCAACAAACGCAATCGGCTCAGCTAAATGAATTTGAATTCCAGCTGAGGCTTGTTGTCTCTCACTTCATACTAATGTCCTTAGGGAAAGGTATGAATCTATATCCCTGTACTTTGTCCCACAGGCAGATATCTTGTAAGAATTTGGGCAATGCACTTTCCTATAACAACATGCTGTCACACCAATTAGCAACCTTGACAGAAACCAATCACATAAATGCTATATTAAAAAAATGAACAAATGTACAAAGATTTATTTGTTTGAATATTTAAAAAAAAATCTTTATCAATCTTTCTTAGCTTTTAAATAATATCAAAGAGTAGCATCTGTTTTTTAAAAAAATCTTTTTTTTTACATTTAATGAAATAAGGGTGAAAGTCATGACCATTTCAATCTTGACTGTTATATACATACTCCAAACATTTAAAACCTTGATGTCTGAAGGAAAAGAAATTAATCTATTTCTTATAAATCTACATTAAAAATTGATTTAGTTATTTCTTATTTATTTACAGAGACAAAAACAAAAGCCCTGCATATACATTAGAAATAGTAATTCAATGAATAAGAAATTGAACTGAGAAGCTTCATTTTATATTGGAACAAAAAACCTTACTTTTGGAGGGATAAACAAAATTGTCAAACACCAGTCCAAGTCTGGAGCTGACTTTGTTAATTCTACCATAACAAGAACCATGATTGATAGCCAGCTCTCTTACTGACTGAGCCAAACTGACAAATCTATGAATGTATTTATTATATATAAAATACAAAAGTTTCAGTAATCATCTTCAGTCGGAACAGAAGTACTCACTGAGGGGAGTGTGTGTGCAAAATTTCAAGTTTCTACAATGAACGGTTAGGGCGGGGCGAAGCCCGGATACATAGATACATATAAATGTCAGAATACATGAATAACAATAACCCAGCAATAAACCAGTGTTGTGGGTAGCAGTGATTAATACATTTATCGGAACACTTATGTGTATATATATGTACACACACACACACGTACATCAATAAGTCTGCAGCCAGGCTAGTTTTATTTACTTTCACAACTTTATTAATATGGAACAACTTGATGAGAAATGGTTTATACAGGTCCAAAAATTTAAAGCCCAGTCTATTCTTTGTGTACAGATTAGCTCTTGCTTATATAGATCTTGCATGTCTAAGGGACTCTACCAATACATTAATTTATACAAGTGGAAATTTCTCTCTTTTATATTGCTTTTATATGAGTAAACAGCAAAAGTAACTTTAGAGTTCAATATATATAACATTATTTAATCATCTACCATAAACAGCACAGTCCTGTCAATGGCTTACCAGGCTGGCTCAAATTGCAAACATATCTTTGGGAAGTGACTCAGGTCAGTAACTTTATTGGAAAGCAATGATGTGGACCAGCCAACTCTGGATGCACTTACAGATTACTTAGAAAGAAAATATATCAGAAGAATCCTGAAATTGCAATAATGGGAGTGGAACTGAATCATCAAAGCTTAAAGAGACTGACAGCAGGAAGTGGAGAGATGCACATCTAAAAAAGATAACACTTAAATAGTCAGAATGTTGATTTCCAGTGATTTCAAAACCATGTCAATAAAGATAACTTACACCCTAGTAACCAAATCACCCAAAATCATGCCATATGTTAAAGATAGCAATAGTGTAGAGTTTTAAAAAGAATTTAGACCAGTTTAGAAATTATGGAAAGGGCATGAGATTACAAGGACATTTTTGGAATCTGTCAGAGGAGATTTTCAAGAAAGTCTGATCTGTGTGTGAGTGTGTGTGTCGCTTTCTTTCTTATAAGTGTATTGTTCTCTTTCTCTCTTATGTGTGTGTGTGTGTGTCAACATACATCTGTGTGTATATATTTGTGTGCATACATATACATGTTTATGTATGTATGTGATTGCAACCCTTTCATAAGCTTTTTTCATTATCTCTAATTATTCCGCAATGAATGAATAATCACCAAGCAAGAAAACTGTGAAAAAAAATTTAGTTAAAATTAAGTTAATTAGTCAATGAGTTATAGTGAACAAAAATTAGAAACTGTCAACCAAAACTGTCACCATAGATTTCTTTCAGTTTTCAAGTTGGTCTGTCTGGCTATGTATATATGTATCAAATGTACAGACTGCACCAATGGCACTAGAGGGCTGAAAATTTAAACATTTACTCCTTATTATGTCTAGAAAAAACGTTTTTTGTTGTTGAACACCCCCCCCCCCCGGTTTTTAGTAGGGGGGTTCAATTTGGAATGTAAGTTTGTGCTAAATTGATCCCTTAGTTTGTGTCCGCTTGTTTTTTGAAAATTCAGACTTTTTTTTAGTCCTCACTGCCCAACAAAATGCGAGAGAAGTAACTTATTTATTGATCACCCCCAACATGGCATGCTGCCAAAAGACATTGGTATTTGTGACGGTTTCTATTGAGTGACTAACCTGACCTGATATCTTTGTTTTCTTTCTGCTTCTAAATAATGTAGAACCAATACAACCTTTGGTGACATTTTCAATTTCTTTTTCAATTTGTCACTAATCTTTTCTAAACTAGTTTTCAACCAACCTTATGTTCATCATGACAAAAATATAAATATATAAACAGGTTTGGTTAGTCACTCAATAGAAACCTTCATGCGACCAACGTCTTTTGGCAACATGCCGTGTTAGGGGTGATCAATTAAAAAATTGGAAAAAGGCAGTGATCAATGAATGTTACTTCTCTCGCCTTTAATTGGATCACTAAAAAGTCTGAATTTTCAAAAAACAAGCATGAATGCAACTGGGCACAAACTAAGGGACTAATTTAGTATGAACTTATATTGTAAATTGAAACCCCATCTAAAAATCTATTTTGGAGGGGAATTTAAAAAAAATAATGTTTTGTAGAAATAATAAAGAGTAAATATAAAAATTCACAGCCACCTAGCTCCATTGGTGCGGCCTGTACGCGCGATACATAGTCGACCAGCTTAAAAACTGAAGAAACCTATGTTGACAGTTTTGGTTGAGAGTTTTTATGAAATAATGTTTCCATTCTGGCTATGGTGAATTAACAATGGAATTTAATCTTGAAAAGCATGACTTGTGAGTGTAATATTCTCAAGTTCCCCTTTTGTGATGGAGGGAGTTTTCAAGGGTATGCTTTTCCCAAGGGCATTATATTAAATGGCTATTAGCAGTCTTTTTATTTTAAATCACACCAAAACCTTTTTCTCTCTTCCATAGGAATAAAATGAAGTGCAGTAGACAAGCAGTTTTTCTTATACAGTAAAAATTGAAGTGAGTTTGTTTTTTTGTGTGTGTGTGTGTGTGTATATATAATGATAGTCGAAGAAATATTTTAAGCTAACATAAATATGTGGACCGTATTTTTCCTCAGTTTGAAAATGGTCAAGTAAACATTACTCTATACAAATTCATCAAATTATATAAATTTAAATTTCAAATTTAGGTATCATAAAATATATAATATATTAAGTAAATTATTAATGAAATGCTTACTAGTGACTAAATCCCCAACTGCTCTGTGTAGAATCACATTATAGAATTATGTAGCAGTTCTCTAGTAGTGTAACGATAAAGGGGGACATCCCCTCAGAAACTGGATACCTCTCTAACTAAGGTTAATAGAGAAATCCTTAAAACAAGATAGGCACAATTTTAATTCCACTGTATTTTTAGTTGTAGTTATTCAATTTGATTATGGAAATTAAAAATAATTATAAATGCAGAGAGAGATAATACATTGTATATTAAATAAATAAAAGCAACAGATTTACCAAGTCACTTACGACCCCCATCCCTATAAACACTGATGGAGAATGGTATCAGATCAAACTGGCCAAAAGGCTGTATTCTAACAATCAACCCTGAACAGGTAAAAGAACGGGAAGGGTAAACAAAAACAAAATTCCAAGTTTTTCCTTTTTCCTCAGTTTGAAAATCGTCAATAAACGTGAAACAACTTGTTACTGATACCGCTTGTTTGGTTTTCTTTGCTTCATAAGTTGTATGTATATATGATGATCGGAAAAGACAATGTGGAGACTCAAAATAATTTGCAAAGAATTATTTATTACCTAACATG
>VCCN01007248.1:338708-351324 GCA_006491835.1 Architeuthis dux
GCATAAAACAAAATGGCTGCCAGCACACACCAAAAAAAAATTCAGAATTTTGTATCTTGTCTCCCAATTGACATATCTGAGTACTTTAAAATGCTAAAACATGATTTTCAGACATGATGAATTCAAAAATACACTTTATTTTACCATAAAACTAATTAATTTATAGGTATTTCAGCATTTTACAAGAAAATTTCAAGTATACTTTATAGGCCAATGTCTATAGATTTAATTCACAATTTGTATCTATTGGGATTTAAAAGTTACAGACCAAAACGTGAAGCTAAGTATTCAGCATTTTACCCGGACAAAGTGAGAATTTTACTCATAATCACTGGAACACTAGCAATAATTTCAAGATATTTCAAGGGGAGACAGACAAATAGGAATAAGAAAACTAGAAACAATTATAAACTACAGTACAATTAAAGATGGCCAGGACAGCGAGAAAGATGTTGGAAACAGGAACTGACTTTGCGTCTCTTGTTTTCAAGCAGTAACTCCATCCATTCACTATCCAGAAAATTCTGGGAGTGAATAAAAATAACATAATGATAAATAATGTAAGAAATACATTTTCAAAACCTTTTTTTTTAACAAAAAACCCTGATTTTATGTTTCTGAGGAAGATTAGAAATTCTTTCCAATTCCTAATACTTAAATAGCATACAAAAGAGAACAAAACAAAGGTACAACCGAAGCAAAGAAAATCTTAAGTGAAAAGTCTAGAAAAAAATAAATACAATAACCTTCAGAGAAATATGAAAAAAAAAGCATATTGAATGAATGTTATTTCTGTGGTTATAAGATTTATTGCATCTAGCACAGAAATATTGGACAGGAAAAATAATTGATTGTTTTGGTTGATCTATCGATTTCATATAAGAAGAAAATATGGTGGTCAGGGAATGGGACAGTAATAAAGACTTCATGCAAATCTGAAGAATTTAAAAAAGGTTCTTTGGAACTTTGCAGTTTTACAATCTTAGAGAAAAGGAAAGAAATTGGCAATGTATCCAAAATTATAGAACCATAAACAGGTAAATAAAAAAAACAACTTTAAAGTACAATTCAAAGTGAAAAAGAAATCTCATTTTTATGATAATAAGATATATCAAACTTAAATTGATCTCTTTTAGACCTTTCCTGATAAAGTACAATGTTAAAGGTGCGTATGTGTGCATTTAAAAAAAAATCACTATGGAAAAGCAGACAGCTTTAACACTTTTTAACCATACGGACTACATTCATTTTTTATAATGTATTCAATGGACTTTTTTTTCCCCTAAGAAGACTCAAAATATTGTCTAACATCTTGTATGCAAAAGTGAGCCTCTTCAATAAGTCACTATTTAACTGTGACTACCAGAGACAAGACTGATTTTTTTCCTGAATATCCCCAGTAAAAATAAGGGTGAATCTAATACTGTACTTTTCCCGCTATAGAATTTTGCATTAAAAACTAACTACTATATAAATTTGACATACTTTAAATACATAATTATAGTTTCTTTTGAAAAGGGTTGTACTAAAGATACAATTAGTTGTCTCTTGGCTTAAGGATAAACCAACAATCTGAGCAGTAATATAAAATCAAAGGGTTTTTAATCCAGACCATATCCACATTAGCAATAAAAAAAGTCCTAAGACAGATTTAAAAAAAAAAAAAAAGAAAAAAAAAAGAAAGAAATATTAAGTTGAAGACTGTCTAGACTTTAGTAGGTGAGGCTGTACTTGGAAAATAAAAGAATTATTCTTACAGACTTGTGTTGAGAGGTGCTCTTCAGATACAGTAATTTGCAAAACCAGCTATCCGCTAAATAAGTCATATGTACTCAATATCTAATAATTTAGACTGGTTTTGTTTTTAATTGCTTTTTACTCTGATTTTGAGAAACTTGAGATCTCTTCCTCATCCAAGAGGCCCATGTGTTCTGTATGCGATCAAATATAGTAAATAATCCCATGAGATATAATTTAAAAAAACCGGAATAAGAGTCCTGTGTTGTTCACATCAAAGTAGGGTGGCCATACGTTCAGCTTTACCTGTTAATTTGTTCTCCTTTTTGGGGTCAGACTGAAAAACAAATTACCTCAGATATACTTAGAACAGTGGGAAGTGAAAGTCAATGGCAACTACATAAATATGTTAACGGTTGTTAACTGTTAATGTATTTTTATTACATGTTGCCGTTGTCAACATTGCAGATGAGCCGAGGGCCGATTTCGTTCGGAAAACTTTGTTTTTTGTGAAATTTTACTACAAAATCACATTCATATGTTTAAGTGATATTTGACAAATCAACAATTCTTATTTTGTATATTTTATTTTTAGAACCCCCCCCCCAATAAGAGGTTTTTAGAGGGGAGGGGTTCAATATGCAATATAAGTTTATGCTAAATTGGTCACTAGTTTGTGCTTGCTTGCTTTTTGAAAATTCAGACCTTCTTTTACTGATCACAGCCCAACAAAAGGCAAGAGAAGTAACTTATTCATTGATCACCCCCAACATAGCATATATGGGTGACAGTGTCTTTGCTGATACTAGAAAGAATTCAAATATTCAAAAAGAGTTCATATACGTTGTCTAAAATTCTTACATGAATCATTGTCATTATTCCATTAGTTATTCAGATTAGCATCCTCATCCTGGTTTTTATCACAAGGTTTTGGCAAACGTGTGTTTTCACGGGTGTTTAGTTCATCTAATATCCTTTGATTTCTTTTTCCGTTTTTGAAGACATTTCCAAATACTGAGTGACAAATACTGAATTCCTTTTGTTTACAACAACAATGTAGGTAGAAAGGGGAAAGCATATCAATAAACTGATTTTTGTCAGGACACTATTGATTGCTTAAAGAGATTTTACACATCACTTAATAAGTTTATAATCAATAGATAATGAATATATTCTTGTTCCACCCAGAAACAAATTGTTGGGTAATTACAAGAAATTACTTCATACTATAGCTAATACATAATTGTAAAAATCAGTAATAATCTTGAAAAAATTGTTTAGGAATTGGCAAGCTTAGATTTGAAGATGGCTTAAAATCTACAAAACTTACAAATGGAATAGTTTGGAGATCAAACATATTCACAATGAAAAACAGCACCAGTTATGACAATTTTTGAAAACATGCACATAATAAGTACATGCATTCTAATTACAGTAGATCATTATTGTTAAAAATTGCAAAGTAGTTTAAATTATCCATGTGTAAAAATAACTTGTAAAAATCAAACAAGAGTAGTCATAAACATGTGGCAGAAATATTTTCTGCATATCTCCGCTTCTTTCTGATGTGCATTCTAAAAGACAGTGTATGCTTATTAGACATAATCCATTCAATAACCTAACTCAAGGCAACACATAATAAAACACAGGCTGGCCACACATCAAACCATGTGATTACTATGGGACAGAGAAATGTAATTATAGCCTGCACATGGCCACACACAAGTATCTGACATTTTGATGAGACAATTGAACCCCTTCTTTGCTTATGGCCTAAATAAGATACACAAGGCAGACATGCCATTAAGACCCATAGCTAATGGTCTTGGCTCAGCATGTCACCCCTTGAGTTGCTTCTTAGCTGACATTCTAAAACCACTTTTGGGCAAGACATCATCCTACGTGCAGAACTTGGCCTATTTTGCAGAACTAATTAAGGAGGTGCCCATCTGGTCATCACTGATGAGTTTTGATGTGGTTTAACTTCTTAATAAAAAGGTACCTAAGGAGGAAGCCTTGCACATCCACTGTGACAAGCCGGAAAAAAACACTGATCTGATTACCTGTATTAGCACCTAATGGAGATGGTAATATTTTGTATAAGAACAAAACTAGACGAAGACAGAAGAATGGATCTGCTAAAACGTTGTGTTAATAATATCAAATGCGCAAAGAACAGGATTCAATTGTCTGAACAAAATTTGGAATGTTAATGACTGTTCTCAAAGTTATAGACAGCATCTGATATGTTGAAATCATGTTTGTTTCCGATGACAAAAGAAAAAAATGATGACATCAAATGACTGATTGTTTCACTTCTTTGAAGTATGAAATATAATTCTTTCTTAAACTTGTTGGCAAGAACAATAGTTAAAATGAAATGGTTGATGTTCTGCAGGCATTTCTGCTGATTAGCATTCTAATTCTTTGATGGATCTCAATTGATCCAACATTTTTATGATTATTTATTGTAAACTTAACACCATCTACCAATTTCTAATATCTTGGACAACAGGCTTCCTCCTCTTCTGGGTTGACTGATCCTTCTTTTACCCTTTTGTTGATTTTCCTTTATATATAATCATGCCTATGTGACAAAATTGGATAACAAGAAAGGTACACCAAACTTGAGCTTTTGTTTATTGTTCACTAATTTTAAATCAGTATCAATATATTTTCAGCATTAATAAAAACAACATATTTTGAATCAAGAAATTCTGCAGCTTATTGTATGCATCTTGAAATACAGGAAATACATAAAGGGACACAGCATAAACATGAACATATAAAGTCATACCTAAATGTTTATCCTTGAAATATAGTGACTACATATCTACACATGCATACATATGCACTTTGAATGGCTTTAAAAAGAGAAATCACAAGCCAAGATTTATTGAAATTACAGACACAATTTTCACTGAAGTGTTTGTTCTATGTAATTAACAGTGCATTGGAGATGGGATAACCTACTTAAACTTTTAATATACTTTATACATCTATAAAACATAAGCCAAATAATTTAGCTACAGCAAAATTTCAAATCAAATAAGTCTTTCTTTGATTTTTCTAAATTGAACTTTCACAGTAAATATGAAAATGTAAAAGTTTTACTTGTAACTCAGTAATACACAAAGATCAACTGCAAATTGTTTAAAGACATAGCTTCACTGTATATAGTATCACTGTAATAAAGTATACTTTATTGCTACGATGTGCAATTATACTGAAATTCATTATACACACATATAATGTCAATACTCTAAGTCTCTAAAGCTTTATATCAAAGAACTTACTATATTTGATGGCCTATAAGAAATGCTTAAAAAAGATAAATATTACACAGTGTTCAACATGTTTATATTATGGATAGGAAACTAAGTAGCAAAGAATGGAGTTGAACAATTAAATGGTCAAGAGGAGTTTCAGTAAACCGAGTTAAAAAAAAATACCAAAGTAAAATACAGTATTTGTAGAGTGTCACACTCATATAACGATACACATGTATATCTTAGCTAATATAAATACAGCCATAAAACAACTTTGTAGGTGTGAATACTTATTAAAAACAAAAAGATACAAATATAAAAGTGTAAAAGGAAACTGCTGTATGGTCATTGTTCATTATTTTAATAAATATACTGTATACATCATTATAACATCAACCCTTTTATTAAGAATAAAAACATTATGGTGATCATCCTCTCTGATTAACCTAGGCTACAGGGGTGGTATCTATTCTAAATTGAAAAATGGATACATCAAGCTGTGCAAACACACACATCTTCAACATACATATACTAATATGCACAGGCAAACATAATACATATGGAAATATATGAACGTACACACAAAGAAAACATGTGGGCACACAAAAGAGAAATAGGTGTGCACGCACAAATAAGGCAGAAGCACATTCACACATACATGTGCACGCAAATAAGAAACAGACACATACATACAAATAAGACATACACACACCTACACAAATAAGTAATATGCATACAAGTAACAAAATATGCAAACAGATTATTTAGATTTATTAGTGTAAATATTATTTATTAAGATTAGCTAAATCTGGTGCAAGTGTGGGCAATGTTTTACATTTACTATAGTTTGCCTGACTAACTCTTGCTCTGATGATGAATATCCCACAGTACAAATGCAACATGATGTAACACAATATACACACCTTTGATAGACCATGTTTGGACTTACATATATTCTCATATAGAATAATGACGATGACGACAACACGGCTAAACTCACATAAATGCAGAAATTGTTACTACTCCATTGATAGATAAAATAGAAAGAGAAAAAAAACTGTAACTCTTTTAATTTCCCTCCGCTGAAAAAGCTTTGGCTCCAGAGAAGAAATCGGTGTAAATAAATTGAATGGCCTTCTATCAGCAATAGAAAGGCAAGTTGCTGTCTGATTTATTCAATTGCTTGAAAAGAAGCAGTCATGTGGTTAGAAAAATGAAGGAAGCAAAAAGTTGCAAACATTGGCAGACATGTTGGATTTGTGATGGCTTTTCAACAACAAAAAAAAGATATCAGATTTATTGATGCTATGTCTCATTGGTGGCAATAGTGGTGGTGTGCAGTGCTGATAAATCTAAAATAGTCAATATATCAACAGCATGAATCGGATTTTCTCTAGAAACTCGTAAAATATTTGGGGAAAAATACTTTCTATGTAGATATATAAAGGTGTTTAAATGGTAATCAGCAAGAATTTATTTTGATTTGCAAATTTTAAGTTGATAAAATTAGATATTAAAATTAACATAGAACTATGTATAAGACTTATGGAAGCAGTCTATTGCTTCGAAGATGGTGAAAATAATACCTTACTTTGATTCTAAGTAACAGATAACACGCCACAATAAGCAGTTGTATACAGTACTATAAAAATATTTACCTGTAAAGGTCTATCTCTCTATTCCAGTATTACAGCTGTCTATATTAGATCAACTCTTTTTAATAGTTGATATAACAAAACTGGATTGCAATAGTTGAAGATGATATTGAAAGTTATTTTAACTTAGTCAATGCAGGGAAACCTTTTACAGAGAAAAAAATTATTTAAAAAAAAAACATTGTACCATATTATTCTAGCTAAAGCAGACATAGTAGTAGTATTAAATCATTATTCTTCCATTTTGTAGATGAAACTCATTATTCCATAAATAATTCAGACTAGTATATGTAACTATGTTGTTTTTATTCCAATATTTTGGCTAATGCATTCTTCCTTTTTCAGGTATATGTCATATCCAATAATATATATTTTTTGTTTTGCTAATGTTTGTCACTACTTTATTTCGAAGAATTCATAGATCTTTGTGTTCAAGATTAATGCAGCATTAAAAATAATCGGAAAATAAAAAAATCCCAAATTGCTTAATATGACATACACCCGAACTAGGTTGGAAATTGCATTATTCAGAAAAATATTCATTATATAAAAGTGAATAACATTGGCACAAAGAGAGTGTAAGTATGTCAAGTGTGTACCGATACGTCTCTTGCTAAAATACAATGAACATTTCTGTGTTTCTGATACTGCTTTGCATATTCAGTGGATTCGAAGGCCTTACCAAGAGAATGTTACTATTAATGTTTAGAAATACTGTTCTAGACATTGCCTTGCAGGTGTCAAAAAAACAGAAATTGGGTTGTATGAATTGCTATTGAGTTATATAAAAGATACATACTATTGATAAAGACCAGAGATAATTATATTATAATTCATGAAAAAGATGAAGGGATAATCCTACATGTTTTTTGATGAGTCTTATCTCAGAAGTATAGAGTTAAAAGGAATCCCCACTTTTTTTCAAATCCCTTACAGCCAACTACAGCAAACGTGATGTCTCTCCTTTTCCATTATTGCAGGAAGCAGTAACAGCAGAGTTTTTATGGATGGCTTTTAAGAAACATAAAAAGAATGAAAGTAAAATATTCTCTTTTTCTGTTTTTTTTGTTCTGGTCACATAAAATGTTGAGAGACAATCAAGACTCATCACAATGGAATGACAAGAAAAGTTACAGGTCTGGTTAGTCACTCAATAGAAACCGTCACATGACTAATGTCTTTTGGCAGCATGTCATGTTGGGGGGTGATCAATAAAAAAAAAAATAAAGAAAGGGATGATCAATGAATAAGTTACTTCTCTTGACTTTTGTGGGGCAGTGATCACTAAAAGAGTCTGAATTTTCAAAAAACAAGCATTAATGTTGCTGGACACAAACTAAGGGAACAATTTAGCATAAACTTACATTGCAAATGGAACCCCTCACTAAAAACCTATTTTTCTAGATATAATATGGTGTCAATGTTTAAATTTTCAGCTCTCTAGCTGCATTGGTGAGGCCTGTACGCACCATACATAGCCAGCCAGACCAACTTGAAAACTGAAGAAACCTATGGTGACGAGTTTCTAATAATCTGGGTTAATAAAATATTAAAAAAAAAAAAGAATCTTTAGCATCACACATGAAGATGGTGTTGCTTCAAAGCTACAATACAGAAACATTGAGAGATGAGATAACAAAATAGAAACTTTATCTGATTGTGGAATTTAGAAACAATCCTCAAACAATAAAAAGCAAGTTTTTACTATAAAGCCCAACTTCATCATACATTTATGTTTGTTTTCAATACTGTCACCAGCAAGGTTACTTGGCACTGACTAGGTTCACACTGAGGCAAACCTATAAAAAACTTTTTCTGGCAGAATTGTAAAATATGACTTAAATCATTCTCTTCCTCACATACCAACTGTCACATGATTTGTTAGTGATTTAAACAAAAGTGTTATATATTCAAAACAATTATTTGAGAGAGAGAGTGTGGGTGGGGGGACCTGTTAGTTTTATATCAGAAATATCTTGAATTGAAAAAATCCTCTTTCCAAACTTATATGGTTTCCAAATTTCATTTAGACAATTGAACTCGTTCATGTTCTTGTTGTTAACACAATGTTTCGGCTGATCCATTTTTCTGCCTTTGCCAGGTATATAATCCATTAGAAAAGAGTAAAAAGCTTATTTCTTAAAAAAAAAAATGGTGGACATTAAAATACCAACCGGATCAGTTTATTTCAGCACTAGATAGATACACAGATGAAATCATACTGCCACCAATGTACACAGACGATTTGGAATGTTAACAACTATAGATATTACATTGTTTCCTAGGTTAACATCAAATTGTAATATTTTTCAGTTTAAAAAAAAAAAATTTGTTTTCTCTTGCAGTGAAGATATATATATATATATATAGATATATAGATCCTGTTAACTGTGATTTCTTCAAAAATATGCATATAAATATATAAACTGGTACATGGATAAAGTTAAGCAAAATACTATCAACTACTGTCATAAGATAAAGTTATTGTTTTCAAACAATTCTTTAATCTTTATTTATTGGCAATATTCTTCACTATCTGTGTCAGTTGTAGAAAAAAAGGGGATGAAGTATGGATCAACACCCCCAAATTGACAGAATTGAAACAGCCAAATTTTGCCTCAACACCTGACATTTAACATTTAAACAACATTGTGATGTAAACATTTTTGTAACCAAACTCTAAAAATGCTTCTGTTTTCTTTCGTTTTTGCTCATAATTTTTCTGGACAGGATGAAGAAAAGTTTTAAAAAACTTTGAGATTATCAATTTTGAACTCACTCTTTTAATTTTAAACTTGTCAAAGTTACAGCTGGATCTTCCCTTAAAACCCGTTGTATTTGTTTACCTTGGTAAGACTGCTGACATTTCAGTATTGTCATCTGGCATCGGGGCAAAATGTGGCCATTTCAATTCTGTCAATTTGGGGGTGCTTGATCCATACTTCATCCCCAAAAAGTGCTATTTATTTACTTATTTTAAACGGGCCAAAACAATTGAATACTAGAACAAAATGAGTCAGTTAAAAACTATTGAAAAGTTATAAAGTGCCAGAATGACAAATTCAGTCTTCCTACTCTAAGTTTAGAATCAACCATCCAACTACCTTTTAAGAATCTGCATACAAAATATCAGGTAAATTGCTGTGGAGGGAAGAACCCTTAAAAGTTTAACTCATCTTTTAAATGAATTCTTTGAGACCAATTGCATAATACTAATGTTTGATAATTATCTTGAAATGATACAAAATTCCACAAAAACAGTTACTTGATTAATTTTTACTCAATTTAAAAACCAGGAAAAGATTGCTAACATTAACTTAAAATGTTAAATGAAAAAAAAAAAAAAATCATAAAATATTGAACAATATGTGGAAATATTTTTTCTTCAAAAGAACATTTTCTAAATTCATATAGTTCATCTGAATTGTGGGACAAAAAGATGATACCATTAAGATTTTATGCAATAATTTGATACAATATTTAAGCATACATAAGTTGCCAAATTTTACTACCGAATTCATAAAAAGGGATACCACTTTCACTTGGGATGCCAAGAAATGTCTATAATAGGTCTACTTTAACTACCATGGACAGCATGATTGAAGCTAGAGACCTGCAGGAGGCGATATTTAGCAGCCCGTAACCGACCATACCTGTAAGCTTTTCATATAAACTGCCCATGTTTTAGAGCCTGCTCATAATTCTTTGCCATTCTTTGGGGCCTTCTTGTACCATTGGCTCGAGATTTATTTTGTTTTGGAACTTACCTGTATGTTTAAATTTAAGATTGTAGCGGTTTATTTAGATTAATTAAGTAATTAGCATCTGACTCCAAGAATAAACTAAACCTAATTATCCCACTACAATTATATTAGATATTAACTTTTGTGGGATGCATAGTAGTAGTAATAGTAGTATTTGCTAATGTCCGAGAACGGTCATCTTGTTAGGGTACCATTTGGCTGATAATTGTAGCAGGATGTGTGAGAAAATAGAGAAAGTGTAAGCTTTGCATGTGAGACAAAGAAGTTTGATTCACTCTTTCTTTCACTTGCAGGCACATAATAAACATGCAACCATTTCATAAAAGAGAAATAAGTAAGAATGCGATTTAATGAAATAACAAAAGAGTATTCATTAAATGGGCACAAATAGAATCATTACTTTGAGCTGAAAGATGTTGTTAGTAAGGTCTGTAAAAATGTCCTAGTTTCAAAGTTTGATGGAAAAAGGTGTTCATTGGTGATCACCAAAGAAAGATAGTTCCTTATTTTGAAGGCATTTTGAGAATGAATAATGACTGCTTGAAAAGAATGGCCATATGTGTTTGTATATTTTGTCATGTGTGAAAAAGCTGCTGTTATTTGTGTGTATATACCTGCATGTTTGTATGGGTAGATCAAATAGCGTTGTTGTTGTGGACATTGTAATTAACTGTGAATTTGTGCGTACATATGTATGAGTATGTTTGTTGTGAGAGTTGGAAGAAAAATATACCTATGAAAATTGAATAGTGTGTTGGTAAATGGTTGTGTGTGTGTGTGTATGAAATGAACACAGTCAAAAAACAATTTTTTTATCATTGGTAGATATGTTCATATGACGAGAATTGTTACAAAAGAAACGTTTAATTCAGTTACTTACTCAATCTTTTACGCTGTTGTTTTTTTGTGTGTGGGAGACCGAAAAACAAGGTCCTTTAACTCCAAATCTTTAGTTAACGTTTTGTAACTGAAAATATGCTACAGTCAACCAGTTTATCTGTGTGAGTGTTCATATATGTGTGTTTAAACACTTTAGACTAGATAAATATCGCTCACCACAGATAACGCATTCCAAGAAATGACATGCAGAAATTAAGATTAATATGATTCCGACCATCTTTTCTTATCTCAAATACCAACACAACACAGCTATCACTGGCCACTGGGCCAGTCTCCAGGTTCTGTTTTTGCAGAACGGAATCTGGCGGCAGTGATAATAAATTAATAATTTCTTTTCTAAACATGATTCGGTCCGCGCCTGTCACTGCCTGCTAACTTTTCTAGACATGATTCGGCTGCTCGTATCCACCCATAGTTTTTATAATCATGACTCGGCTCACCCATACCACTCGTGGTCCGGGTCGGACACAGGGTTACCTATACCAATGCAGGACTCTAATTGAATCACATACACACACTGTAAACTATATATTATTCATCATTTATATCTAAATTTGTTATCAATAAATACGAATATTCCTCATGATTTTGTAAATATGATTTCAAATTTAAATTTTAATGACAAAATAATCAGGCCATTATTTAATTTAATAAAAATTACATTGCAATTTATACAGAATTACAGTAGTTTTGAAGATTATAACAATATGGTAGTCATTGGGGAAAAAAACCCCAAAAACTATAGATATAAATGCTTGACTTTTGATAATTATAACAATATGGCAGCCAATAAACAAAAAAACAAAATAGATATGCGTGACTTTCTCCTGTCATTCCTAATAAACCGTTTAATTTATTGCTTTCTTGCATAATTTTTTAGCTTCCATGTACAAGAAAGATAATTTTAAAGAATTTGGATAAATTCTACACATAGAATGTTGTATGATTGTCACCAGTCGAACTTAACATCCTTATAAAACACAGTAATAGATAAAGAAGAGATTACACAAGCACATTATGTTGCACAGGAGTGTGAGTAGGTTAACCATTTTTTTTTTATCAACCAATAAGATCCATGGTTAGACATAGGCCTTCCCCAAGTAAGACATGGGGGAGGGGGTCTTACCCTGCCATACTGGCTCATGTTGGCAGGGGGAGGATGGATACATGCCTTTCCGAAGGGCATTAGTGCGAAATGAACATTAACTATCTCAGCCGGAGTTAACTATAAGCTATGAAAATAAATGCCAAAACCTATACAGAAAATTTGAATGAAGAAAAACAAAAGAAA
>VCCN01007248.1:384811-403452 GCA_006491835.1 Architeuthis dux
GAGAGAGAGAGAGAGAGCACTTTTCAATTTTGGGCAGAAATCAATAATTCGTACATTCTGATGAAATAAAAAACAAGTGTTGAAGTTCTGAACTTCATAGAGAAAATATATTTTGTTTAATTATAACTTAAGAAACCTGAGATTTGAAGACATGAAATTGGGTCATTATATGTCAAGTGGACCAATTTTGGAAAAGTGCCCGACTTGACCATCTCTGATTTTGATCTAACTTTGGTCACAGGTACTTTTAGCTCTGAAATGAAGTCCTGGAAAATTTTAGTCAATATCTCATTCAATCACTATGGATCCAAGAACAGTGACTACTTTGTTTGGTGTGATGGCAGCCAAATTATTCTCTCCAGCCTCAACTAGCCACCATTCCATAACAGGATGTTCTATTGTGCTGAAACTTTGTAGATTTTACAAATGTTATCAGCCTAGCACTAGAAAATACCATTTTTTCAGAAAAAGATATCAAAGTGGGCTCTGTATTACCGGGTAATCATAACTCAGAACCTGGCTGACATTGTGAGCTCTAGCAAGGAAGAAAGTAGTGTTAATGCACTAGAAAATGTTAGACTGGATCTTTCTAGTTTCTCTAGATCCTGAGATATATGGTCTCAAAATGGCTTGAATTAAAAAAATGACAAAAATGTACCATATTAAAAGGAAAAAATGAACATGTGAGACAAGCTGCACCATTTTCTAACAAAAACCACTGAAAAGAGCAGGTTTAAAAATACTTGGGACTAGTTTTGCAATTGGTCTCTTGATTCTTTCTTGTTTTTATCAGTGGTGGAATACATTGGGGTACAGCGTATATCTACTTCTCAATTTCCAGGTTTTTTTATGTTCAATATTTACCAATGGAAGCTTTACTGTATACCTAGTCCCCAAAAACCAGGCTTACCAAATACTTAGTTCCCAAAACCCATTTCCATCACTGGTTCTAATAGAGCATTGAAATTTTGTTAATGACATCGCAAATTTGAATTTTATATATTTGTAAGCCTGCATGGTTCATGGTGGCTTATAAATCACGGCCAATTTCTTTTATTCATAACTATGAATAATTACATTCGGATAGTACACGTGAAGAAGGCCATAAAATGGATCAGATGAAACGTTGTGTTAACAACATAAACAGTAAGAAGGAGTTCAATCGTCTGAAAAACTCTTTGAATATTCAAAGATGATATTTATAACAAAAATGCATATTTAATTTTGATTGCAGAGAAATTGGCATCCCATCACGTAGGAGACACACCTGTTGGCTGTACGGTTTTGTGTAGATGGCCAGTAAAACTGTCTCTTTGGCCCAACAAGTGTGGCCCCTAGGCGATGTGATGCCAATTTCTCTGCAAAACTATTGAATTGATAATGACTTCTCAAAATTAACGTCACAACCTATAAACATATTCTTCTAGAATTAGCTACTTCCTTCATATTTTGACTTCAAATCTGAACATAAGACCTTTTCCTATGCACAAACCTACAATCCCTTTTAAGTTCTTTTTTTAAATGCACATCTTAAAGAATTATGAATTGAAGGTATATTAAGCCTCATTATTTAATACACAATAAACTAGTTTTAGACAAAATCTCTGTACCACACATATGTAAAGTAGAGACAGCTCATGTTATTTACCATTTTATAGGTGAGCGTGTGTAATAGTTCATTAAATTACAAGGGTATTTTTACAATAAATGGCAACAACCTTAGGTGATGCTGTGGTGAGTCTCATTAATGGAAAATTATCAGATTAGAGCAAAGGATCCAACTCCTAAAATTTGTAATACCTTATTGGTACTGATATATTTTCTATAAAAAAAGTTCTTCCATAACAATGAGTGAATCATTAATCATATGCTCACTGGTTGTTGTAAAATTGAGGAAAGCCATTTCACACTAATGCCCTTTAGAAAGGCATGAATCCACTTCTCCCTACACAGTCCCATTGCCATGATGGTTGATGAATCCACTTCTCCCTACACAGTCCCATTGCCATGATGGTTGATGGAGAACACAGTAGGTGATTGAGTACTTGAGCAAATCACTCTCCCTCACTACCTTTTCCATCCAGACAGTAGGGAGAAAAAGCAGTTACTCACATTATCAACCTTGACAGGGTCCAATCATATATATATATATATTAGTGAGCGGGTTTTGTTTTGAAGTAATAGAACAACAAAACTAGCCATTTGTAATTTGGATACATTTTCAGTGATTGCTTAATTAAAGGAATTAGTATCCTTTCAAAATGTTTGTTTATAATTATCAACATATATTTTGTAAGACAGAGACAATGAAGAAAATTATAAACTATTTTCTGCTTCTATTTCAAATTGTTTTAGACAAGAAATGCATAAACAAGTCAAACTGCTTCAGTAAAAAAATAAAATGAAATTAAATATGTTTGCAATCCAATCTTGGCATTATTGTTTAACAATTGAATGTAACACCATTTTTGAGGTCAAAGTTAGATTACTTAAAGCAGCCATTTTGAAGACAATTTGGTCATGCAAGAGTTATATAAATAAGAAATGTTCCATTGTTTTGAATACTCCATTTAATGCACACGTCTTGTATAACAGTCAACATTTTTGTAACCAGGCGTGACTTATATTTATGCTAAAGGCTTATTAACTAACTCAGTTAATCTTATGTGTTCTTATGAAAACCATCTGACGACAAAAAATAAGAGTTTCAAGCAATAATACCAAATTTAAAAACTACTTTGGAATTATTATGCTTTTCAAAAAACTGCAAAGAATCTCATAGACAATCCTACATATAAATATAAGCAGTTACACGACAAACAGAATTTATATTTATCAACTGTACCAAAGCAAAATTGTCTCATTTAAAAAAAATTTGAAGCTTGAACACTTATGAATCATAATGCAGAGTGTTCAAGCTTTAAAAGAAAAAGAGCATTGTAGCTCTAAAAATAACAGAAATATCAACTTTTTAAAAATGGTCTCTTATACGCGGCCGCTGATATATTCCATACACCTCTTTTGACTAGTATCTTAAACTTGTTGTTGCTATTTTTTATCATAATATTTTCCACAAAAATATTTTTGGGGGCTTTCAAATTGTAAGGATTCAGAGCAAATAGGAAGCTTCAGACAAATGTAAAACTCACATCTCATACCAAGAAGGGAGCTTTCTATGTCATAGTAAAGTTTACATAATCTTGGTTACCAAAGCCACTGAAGGTCAGATAGAGTTTTTATCCCTAATCCTATTGTCTTAATTCCTACCAACTCTATGCCACTTTGTTGGCTATCTAGCAGTAGCAACTTGATTCTATGTAATTTAATAAAAAGTTTGGTATTAAGTTGCTAAACTTCCACCAAACCCACGTAATTCAACTTTAAAGATTTTACAGACAACAGAGACAGGTTATAGAAAATTCACCACCAACAATTCACCACTGGATTACGGAAAATTCACTCCCAACCTAGTTTAACAATGTTAATACCAGCTATAAATTAAACGTAAAATTCCTATATCCTATAATTTTCAGTTTTGAGAAAAAATAATTTTTTTAGGTTTTAATTTAGATTCAATTTTTCAAAACTGACAAATTCCTTGAAGAATCGAAGGTCTCGTGGATTGAAAGTACAAAAAGTTACTTGCGTAAATTGTTTTTCTATTTTTATAGTTATCTCGGGTTTTATATTGTCTACAGAAATAATTTCTAGTTGATAATTGTCTATAATCTTTCTTTTATTACTAACACAAAGATTATTACGGTACAATTAATAGATTTCAAGTTACAGACGTTTTAGTCGACACATGTCGCATTTTGCCAAAAGTCAATGAGAGTTGCTATATAAATCTAATGCAATGTACAATAATGTTTGTTGTTTTGTGTTTTATAAATCTTTTTATAGCTAAGTTTTGTTTATTTTTATTTCTTATAAAAGACAAATAGAGTCGTTTTAATGTAACTATTACTGTTGAGTCGAATATTCGATAAAAAATAGAAAAAGATTTTTCGCAAATAATTTTTTGAACTTTCAATCCATAAGACCTTTGTTTTCTCGGGGAATTTATCAGTTTTGAAAAAAATATTGTCAGAACTGAAAAATTATAGGATATAGGAATTTTACGTTTAATTTATAGCTGGTAAATTTGTTAAACTAGGTTGGAGGTGAATTTTCCATAATCCATAGCTATAAATTGTATACGGTGTCTTTACATAACAGCTGTGAAATGAGCTGTCTTGAATGAAAGAGTCATTCATATCGTTACAATTTATTTTTGCTTTTTAACTCTGAATCTTAAGATTATTTGGTATCTGCCATATTTAAATATGACAAAAATTATACATATTAAAAAAAAATCTTTAAATAAATTGTAAAAACAATAAATAATGCTCATATTGAAAAAAAAAATCAGATGTTTGTATTGTCTACTCTTAGATTCAAATCTCATTTCTTATGATACAAATAATCATTTGAAGACATTGTTTTCATGAGTTGCTTGCTGCCTTGCAGGATGTAAGAAAGGATGTTTCCATAAGCTAACAATTTCTGTAATAGAACAAAAGACTAATCAATCTTTGTTAATTACAATGTTATCTTTTAGTCATAAAAATGAAAATTATGCCTGTGCACTGCCGAACTAACAAAGGTATTTATGTACCCGAAAAGCATATCGCTAAAATCTTATTTGCATTATTTTGCTTAAATCTTAGATCAAAGGCTGAGAGGTTTTGTTTTTGTATGACAAAAGATGCCTTTTTATTTAATTTAATTTACGATGACCCAGTGGTATGGGTTTGCTATATACTATGTTGCAGTTCAAGGGAGGTAACTTAAAATACAATTTCCAGCTAATTATCATTGCAATTACCATTTTTTTAAATACATATTTTGTTTTCATTATCTTGCCCAAACATGAGTAGGGAAAAGAATATCTTTCTTGGTGGAAAAAGTTAAAAAACTAAATCCCTCATAGTTAACTTGTCCGTAACAAATTTTTGGTTAGAATACAAAATAAAAAGATTCACGGCAAATAATAAACAGAAGTATTTTACACTCCAGATAGCAAAAGAAGTGTCTTGGAAAGTAACTTTTTTTTTTACATGGATTTATCTTTCAACGCGCCAAGGGAAACAATTCTTTAATATCAGAGAGTTATCTCCCTTAGGTTCTATTATTATTAATTATTATTGTTATCATCATCATCACTAATTTTATTTTATTTTTTTTATATTTGCAGAACGAAAACAATTGTTGAAGAAAAAAAAAGAAAGATTTCCTTCAGTGAAGGCATGCAAAACAGAAATGAATTTGGCATGTATAGAATGAACATTTTTCTTTTCATTCTCTTTTCGAGTTGAAAAATAGAAAAGGAAGAAGTACTAAACGAATTATTCTAAAGATCGGATACAACAACATACACTTCAGGTCCTCTAGTTGAGGAAAGCCGAAGAATGTATCGGTTGAAAAATAATGCGCGTTTATTACAACAAAGAAGATGAAAGCAATAGTCTGAATATGGAAACTTGGCACTTTTGACAAATAAATAAACAAACAGTAGAACTTAGCGAAGGTGGTTCCGATTCGACGTCACGTGACTTCACGCAGATATGCGATCTGTCGAAAATTTATGAAGCGAAGCAGCAACAATATAAATTATGCATTTACTTCTGTTTTTCTCTCATGAATTCTTGTTTCTTTTTAATTATGCGCCATGTTAATATCGACTGCGCGCATGTGTGAAATGTTCACACTTACACCCACTGGCATTACGTGACGTCACCAGAATTTCAATCGGGACCACTTTCGCTAAGTTGTGCTAAATAGACCGTTTCACAATTCCCTCAAATCTGAGAAACTTTCGGAAAAAAATGAATTACTTTAACTTCATAGCAAATATTAGAATACACCACACCACACTACACACGTGCGTACACTCAGAGAGCGCATATTTCTGCCAACGCCATTGTTACTAAAATCTGAATGAAAATCAGATCATATATAGCTACGATGCAGGGGAGGTAACTGAAAGAATTCCCCGATCAGCCCCAAAATTTAATCAAATTATTATTTCTTAAATCTTAGCTCATGTTTCTCACTCTTCCACAAAATGTCATTGAAAACGTTTTGGAGATATTGTGTTGACACAACATGAGTGAATACAAATGAAAGGGGGGGGGGTGAAAAGATCTCTCTCAATCCACGAAAATTCTGCGATCTACGCCAAAATGTACACAATTCTTCCTTTTCCTTACCCCATCATGGCCTAAACCTTCCAGAAAATGTTATTTAATTGAGAACTTTTCGAGATATTGTGTGGACAAACACAGACAGACACTCATGAATACATATAACTCTTCCAACTTTGTTGGCCAGAAGAAATACAAAACAAAACATTTGTTTGCGGTAGAACCAATAATAGTGCAAGTCTTAAGAAACGTTAGTTTGACTATTCATACAATGCTTGCTCCTCAGTCAATCATGCACACAAACTTCTCTTGATTATCTGTAGGAAAAGTTTTATGGCAGTGTTGAAACGAGGTGGTTGAAATCAATCAAAATCCAAAACCATACGGAAAGCATGGTCTGCTCGACGACTCTTCGTTCAGTCATTAAATTCAGCGGGGAAACGATAGATTCGATAAAAATGTCAAATCCTAAGCACCAAAAACCGTAACAAATATTAGAAACGTTATTTTCTTAAGTATTTTAACATTGATTGATTGAAAGACCTGAAGTCACGAAGAACTTCACAAACGGGTTTTGGGATATTTGTTTAATAAAAAAAAACTGTTTAAACTTGTCAACCAAAACAGACAACTAATTCTACACCTTTAAAATATTAAGATTGTTTGCATTTAATTTTTTATTTTGATTTGCTCAAGATTGTAAAACGTGTAACTGAGCTCAATGGTTGAGAACAGGTCACACCACATCGAGGATTTGAGGTTCCAGATTGAGGGCGGATTTAATAGAATTTGTTGCTATCAAAGAATAAGAAACAAAAAATGAATTTAAACCAAAGTTAAAATAAAATGGCATTGATATCAGTCTTGTAAAAGCCGTGAAACCCAACAAACCGCAGAGAGTAGTAACGTTTATCTTTTTCGATAGTTCAAAGTTACTAAACAATTGCTTATTTAAAATAAAAAGTTTTTAAGAGTATTTAAATAGTTTAATCATATTTTAAAATTCACCTTGTTTCCAGATCCACCTCGAATCGATCAAAGACATAAATAAATACCCAATAATATGAAATTTTGCGATGGTGTAGGTCATGCGCGCACGTGTGAGAGTTCATAAAAGTGATGAAAGTTTTTCTAAAATTTCAGAATAATACGTGTGGCACCCCAGCAGTGTATACACGGGTGACGTGCACAGGATGCTTTGCTTGCTGTTCTGTGTAAAGGTTGTTGCATGGGATTGGCATTTTACGTAAACATCTTTCATGTAAAAAACAATAACATCTAACAGTTACAAATTAATAAATTAACAGTCGATATATGAAATTTAACGTGATCTTCAGGCAGAT
This sequence comes from Architeuthis dux, assembly GCA_006491835.1. Classification (NCBI taxonomy): domain Eukaryota; kingdom Metazoa; phylum Mollusca; class Cephalopoda; order Oegopsida; family Architeuthidae; genus Architeuthis; species Architeuthis dux. The sequence continues at coordinate 392,340 of VCCN01007248.1, forward strand.
AATTAATTATGCACGCTTTTTGTAACCAAATTCCTAGAGAGCCTAAGATCATTTTATAAAAGAATCACTTGAGTAACAAGGGTTCTATATTTTAAAATAAAATCTAAGTTAACAAATCGTCTCCAAATTTGCTAGTGTTCGAACGGGGGAGGGAGATAAACAGTCGAACTTAAAACAGTAAAGGAAGATCTTTTTAAAAGTGTTAGTCCGTGAAGAAGCTGGCAAATATGTTATTCTTCAAGGTAGAATTTTTATAAGAGAACTTTAGGGTATAAAGCAAAGCTGGCGTAAAGAGAAATTAAAAAAGTAAAAATTTAACAAAGTAAATAATGGTGAGTAGTGAGTGACTAAGATTTAAACGTTAAGCAATTTTTGATGGTCATCTCAACGAAAGAGCAGTACCAGCAGTATTTAAAGAAACCAGTGCCGGATTAAGGGGGTGCTGAGTGGGCTTAGGGGCCCTCAGTATTTAGGGCCCCCTAAAATTAATTAATAGGGAAAAAATGCCATGAGAAAAGTTCGTAAATGTACAATGTAATAATAATAATAAGTATGTTGATGAAATTCAATAATTACAATTCAGTTGCTTGTTTGTTTATTTACACTTGTACTAATAATCCTTTTGATAGGAGGGCCCCTGTTTGAATTACAGCCAGGGGCAACATGCATCCTTAATTCGGCCCTAAAAGAAACCTTGTAGGCGTTTAAAAACGCTAGCGTACATTTTGAGTCATATATTCCTTTTGAGAGAAAAAATACATACCACGAGTATTTAGCAGGTAATGTCAACCTAAGTCACACGCAAGATTTAAAAAGTGACAGTCTCTTGAATTTGTGGATGACCGGTTATATTTTCACTATAACACTCAGCTTTTGTAATTTTCCATCCGGTGATAGATGAAATAAACAGACAGATGTTGAATAATAAATGAGTATTGTAATTTACGATAAGTAGGCTCCTGTTGTTTTCGCCTCTGTCATCCACGAGGGTTATTTCAACTTATAAAAGTGTGTCCGCGAAAAATAATATGTCACTTCATCCTCTTCGTCACAAGCAAAAGAAATGTCGTGGCCCGTTATGTGTTGTGTAATGTGTAAGTTAAAAAGAAGAAAAATCGTGTTGAATAGAATCAGAGAAGGAAAGAAGAAAAAAATGAAGGAACAAAAAAACTGACCCAATTTTAAGACCTTTTATTTATTTATAGTTAGTGGTTGGGTGGTGGGTTGTTGTCCCAGTTCTATACATTCAGTTGTGTTGTGTTTGCAGAGAGAGAATTCTTATGTGCTTAATCAGTGAAAGTGGACATGCTTAACTACTGACACACGTGGGCCAAAAAGCTAGTACCTAAATAGTGTACAACTAGGAGAACACACCCATCAGCATCCATCGATTCCAAGTGTATATGGATAAATGGATATTATACGATACGGACTACGATCTGGAAAACATTCTACACAAAAACAACCCTAACGCACCACACAAAATTTAATTTATTGACGCCTACGCCTGTAAATGTCATATAGTTGTTTATCTCAGACATATTGGTATGTTCTGCTTAGGGCTGGCTCAAGGTACCTCGCAGGCCTGCCAAGGTCTGTAAAGTAAAATGCAGGAGATATCATCCGTGCGTACGAAGTACGCAAGTAAATGAGCTGGGTGGTCTGGGGGGCACTGCGACCCCCCCCCCCCGGGGTGTTTTAAATTTGGGCCGTTGTAAATGCTTGGAAATAGCATTTTCAGCACTAAATTCTGATACAAAACACACAACACAACACGAATCTTTGCAATGTTTTCTTTAAACTAAGGTCAGCATATGGAAGTGAAACTAAACATATCAGAACTCTTTCTTTATAAGATAATTCTTTTTAACACGACACATAAATCGAGATAGAACTCGATTATTTGATACTTTTGTTCAAGAAAATTCGATATTTCCTTGAAATGGGGGGGGGGGGGTGACAAGCTACCCGGAAATGTTTCTCAAACGAAAATGTGGGAGAAAACAGGTTTCAACAAAAATCGTGAGGGAGACTTGACTGGTCTGCCAGCGACACGGGCAGTCGCCCAGGGTATCAAGTGTGAGAGGGCGCCGCCTATCATATGTCTGAGACAAATAAATATGAATGGAAAATTGAGAAAATGAATAAATCAAACAGAAAAAAAACCAGTCAAAATAAGAAAATTATATAATGTGAAGTCAAATTTTTCAGGAATATCCGACAGTTAAATACTTTCCGTTGTAATAAACTTTTTTATTTTATAGATTTATACATGATGGATTAGCTTAGTAGAAACGGAAGATGATGATAGTTCATCTGAAGGCCTGGACCAAGTTTCATATCAATCCAACATCATCTGAGCCGAGAAAATTGATATTTAACATACTCGTCACCGACCGACTGAAAAGTATATTATAGAGATGCATGGACGCATCTAAAAAAAGCCTCTTAAAAACAAATGCTTAATACGTCATCTATTTTTTTAATTTCGAAAATTGGTAAAATAAATGTTCTCTTAATGACATCATACATTCTCTTCTGACAGCTGGTAAATAAATCACATTACCACCTTCTTTCATGTTTCTGTTCTTTAACGTATTAGGGACCGACCGACTGAAAAGTGTCTTATAGAGATGCGAGAAAGAGAAAGTTGCTTCATTATGGTGTGATTGTTATCACTTTTTCTTAATTCAAGATTATAGATTTGTCTGCCCTAATAGGGACTGAGAGGTGTCAGCTGTAGAAAAAGCATAAATCTGTCATTTTAAAAATTCTTTAGAGAACATTTTATAGTTAACAGCAGCGTTATTTAAACGAAGCTGTGTGAAGTGAGGCTTTTCTAGATAACCTGTGTAGTGTTATTTAACAAGAACAGAACTTTCATCTTGAAGAAAACCAATTATTCATTTCCGTTTCTATGTAGCAGACAAATCTTCTTAGCATGAAGCATATCAAGCAATCAAGCAACCAACCCAGTACTTACATAACCATCTCAAGCGTTTCTTAACCGTCGAGCTAACTCTGCGAATCTGTTTTTAGTCTAGAATGGGTCGGAAAACTTTTAGGGAGGCGAGATGTATTAGAAATATTTTTTATCTCTTGCAGGCCAAGACGAACAAAAAATGAAACAATAAACATACAAAGCTATTGTTTTTTTAATTACTTTGATGTTTTCATTATAGTAGTAGGATACCTACATTTTTCTTTTAGGGGTGGGACAAAATGTGGTAAAATTGTGGTTCAAATTTAGCCAAGTATATTGATAGAACAGCAGGAATGCGTTGTGTTAAAACAATTTTTAGCTATAAAACACTGATTCATTTGAGGCCACAGCAAAAATGAGACTTTTTACTCTATTTTTTAAAACTGATTGTTTGCTAACCAAAGATAGATAAGGAAAACAAAGAATTCTTCTATGCAATGTCAGATATTCAAAGTCGGCGGTTCGGATGAAATGAGGCTGTGAGACGTAGTTTTCTGACCCCTGGTCTAGAAGAAGTTCACACATGGGAAGGGTGGGACTAGGAGGGGATAAGATTGTGTTGCGCCAAACTTCCAAATGCAAATGAAGAAGGAGGAGATTTCAAATTTTTTCAAAATCCAGTTGTATTTTTGGGAGATTTTTAATTACAGAGTTCAATTTGCACGTCAACAGAAATCAATCATGTAATCAAACTAATTTTGGATGACAAAAAATATTGAATGAAAGACAGTCTAAAATCTGTTTTAAATACACAAAAGTAATTCTTCTTCTTATAACTAACTTCATGCTGTTGCAATCAAAACCAAAATTAAAACTTTGAAGAAGATATTTAAATTATTGCAATAGGTTTTAATATTTCTTAAAAAAAATAAGTCTGTGGTCATCCCTAGTCATCATCATCATAAGTCCACTGCTGGTCAAAGGCCTTTCCCATCTTCTTCCATGACGACCTATCTTGTGCTAACCTCTGCCATGTCTTACCGGCAAACCTTTCTATCTCATCCCTCCATCTTGTGTCTGGTATTTTCCTATTGTGTTTACTGTCCCATGGGCACTAATCGGTTAGTCTTCCCCCCCCCCATCTATTGTCATCTCTTCTTGCTAGGTGACCAGCTTACATTGATAGCAGTGCGTAGTTGAAAAACAAAATAACAGACGATTTTAAAACAGAAAAGATTAACAGTGATATTACCGAAGACCAAACAAAAGAAATGGCCGATAGTCTCGGAGACAAAAAACCAAAAAACAAATATGTTCGAAGATGGCCACGTTAACGTTGAAATGGATTTACCAACTTTTACGCCAGAAAATTATTGCAATTGGCGAAAACAGATTGCTGAATGGGCCAGTAAATGCAACATAGAAAATACAAAAGTCGTACCGACTGTATTTTTCTCTTTAACCGGCGGTGCCAGACAAGCAATTTTGTATCTGAAAAATCTTTTAAATCAGAAGATGGGTTATTTCTTTTATATTAAACGTTAGACAAACTTTTTGAAGTGAGCAGTGATGCTACGGCTAACCAAAAAATATAAAAATAACGAAGAAATAACTTCCGTGCAAAAACGAAGCAGAAAACGGAAGAAAAATAAATCTACGGTTGATGTAAACAACGACTCTGAAATTAGAGTCGAGGAAAGTTCTAATGACTCTGAAATAAAAGTTGTGGAAAGTTCTTTCTTAGAACTTATTGAAGAGGTGACCAGACTCAAAATAGATTTGAAAAATAAAGATTTCAAATAGGAAGAACTGATCGGCGTATTAAAATCGGAGCAAAATACACACGAGCAGATTTATCAGCACGATGTATAACAATGGAAGAGTAACTATTCCAAGGTTTATACAGTTAGAACGCTTAAAAGTTGATCATCAAACTGTACAAAAACGGAATACCCAGATTTTTCAACTAATAACTGAACAACTTGCAGAGTCCAGAATCAACGAATTTACAACAGAAGACAAAACATTTGAATCTAAAAATAACGAATCTCTTTGTGCAATGGATTGTGATAACAACATTTTTTCTCAACATACTGGTGAAAGGCTTGTTATTAGTGAAGATAACAAAATAGCCGACACTTCAAAAAACGAAAAAGCCACCCCCAGTGATGTTATTACACAAGGAGATAAAAACCACACAAGAACACTGACAACAAAAGCACAAAACTTGTCAGAAAATGGAAGAATTTAAAACACCAGGTGAGATCTGGTTTAACACAAATCTCCAGAAATGGAGAAAAGATAATTTTCTCTGACAGGGCCTCAGAATTTCCTAAACAAGTAGTTAAAGGACGTCCACTGGAGAATGCGCAGATATATAAAAATAAGAACTTTTCAAAACCCGCAAGACCTGATGACTCGATATGTCGACATGGATCATATGATCCCTGATTAAAAAAATCGGGAAGTTGGAAACCCGATAATTTATAGACCAGCAAAGCGCACTAGTCACTGTTACAAATGCCACCATGCAGGTTATTTGGCTAATGAATGCTACTCTTGACAAGTCTGCTGCTTCAACTGCAAAGTAATTGGCCACACAGCATGTTACTGCTATGCTGTGAAACGCTGTTACTTATGCAACCGGCTTGGTCACATTGCTCATCACTGTGACAAAGAAATCAGGAAGGCTTATTTTAGCTGCAGAAGTTTTGGGCATATCTGGTGAGATTTCCCTTCCACGGACACCAGGACTAACTACCAGTATTGGAAATCCGGCCAGATTGCTAAAGGCTGTCCTGCACCACGAAAGTTCATGGATACACCGGGAGATACCCCACTGTTAAGGGTCCCAACAGTTCATCAAAAGATCCGGTACCTGCATTAAATTCTAATGAAGACTCCTATCCTAACATTTTTATTATTAAAAAAAATTATAGGCACACCCAAGTAAAAAAGAAAAGATGGGAAGTGCTGTTAAGTAAGTATCATGAGTTATTCCCCTTAGGCAGAAGACTTCCACTAGGTAACGCTGTTTTATGTTCTTGTCAATGAGCAGTCATTATGGTATTGTGTTAATTAGTAGATCGGAGAGGACACACATGTTTGGTTGTCCGCGGTCATGGTTTGAATAAAGGGACCTGTAAGTACATAATCTTTTGTTGCATTTTTAATCTGTTAATGTCTGTCATTAAACCAAGCTTACATTCCCTATGATCCATGTTTTTTTTTTCTATCTCTTAGAGTTATACCTATCCCTAGTGCCATGCAATAAATGGCAGAAAATAATCTAGAATGATGAGTTTTTAAGTGGCACAAATTTATACAATTCTGAAAATAGATACAATTGACTAAAATAAAACTGCATAAATATTTTTTTTAAAGTTCAAAACAAATAAACAGTTGTTTGTGCCTTTGGATTCATATCCAGTCATCAAAGTTTGATTTCCGCATATTTGAGGTGGGGTCAATTTTCATGTATTTTGTAAATGTTTCACACATTTTCTGAAAAATATACATATTTTTATTTTGTACGCAAGTATACACCCTCCCACATTAAAAAAAGGCTAACTGAATTTTGGTTTGTTGAGGGGTAGCGTTGTTGTCAAGTTCCAAGTTTAAAACTCTGATGCAATTGTTGGGGAACTTCCTTTTTTTTTTTTTATTTCATTTTAAATCAATTTTTCTACAACTACCCCAGAAAGAAAAAAATGTTGTCAGAAGTTTTAAGTCGATTGCGACATAAGATGTAACAGATTTAAAAACCACAAAACTTGTCAACCCTTACAAGGAATAAATGTGAACTCACGCATATAAAAAAGTAAATAAATAAACATGGCATGTGATACATGGGCGTCCGCTGCCACATTTTGCAATATTCTTTGTATGCTTTCATCCTTAAAAACAAAGGCTAAATTCTTCAAATGTAAAGTAAGTATCACGTTTACATCGCCTTTCTTTAAGTGTAAAAAATAAATATCAGTACTACCAAGTTATTGTTTGCCAAATAATTTTTAGATGAAAATTTTGTACAATCTTTCTTATTAAAAACACAAAGATTATTACAATAAAATTGACATGGTTAGTAGTTTGGAGTATTTTATCGACATATTGTTGCTTTGTTATCAACAGTCCATTGGTGTTAATGCTTCATCTGCCTCAACTTCTGGGGGAAAAAAAAGAGTTAAAAAAATATTTTTTTTTAAATCGATAATTTGACTAAAGTTTATAAAAATATAAACTGCCTGTTCTATACTGACAAACTATGCAAAATTGCAGTTGAAATAAAAAAAAAAAACGACAAAAAAAAAACAAGCAAAATTTTCCCTATTATTATTCAATAGTAGAATTTTCAACTGTGGAACCAGAAGTCGGGTCATGATGTCAGACTTTGCCACTATTAACTGTTGCCAACAAATTGGGGAAAAATAATATAAGAAATTTTAAAATCATAATTTTTATTCTTTATACTTTATGAACAACCCCAACCTTAACATCCTGTGCTCCTCCTCTCAAAATATATAAGCTTTAACAATGTGTGATTAGAATATAAGGCCAGATAAACACTTTTCCTTAAGTAAGAATAATAAGAAAGGTAAAAGAATTTAATACTGTCGCCAATTACTTAAATGAACAACCCCAACCCAGCCTCAATGCCTCTAAAAAATCTTAAGCTTTGAAAATGTGTGATTAGTATATGGCCAGATAAATAATTTTCTTTAAGTCAAAAAAATTGAAAACTATCACCAATTGTCCAATTTTTGTCATGTTTTAATTTAAGCAAGCGATTTTTGTCTTGCTTTTCACTTCAACTGAGGGAGTTTTGTCCTAGGGGAGTTTTGTTTGGACCCTCGCATGACGAGCTAAACAATATCCAAACAACCAATATGATGCTATAAACAAAACAAAAACTATATCCACAGATTACAACTAATTAGAGTTTTTTTTTTTAATTCATAGATAACAACTTAATGCCAGGCTAGGCATAAAGTAGAGAAAAAATTAACATTTCATTTAATTGACTGGCAATAGAGAGACACTTTTATTTCAAAATTAAATTTTAGTCTTAAACATCACCATCATCACTTGTTAGTAAGTAAATGTTTGGTGCAAATAATTCCTACCAGATTTATTATTGGTGTAATTTACAACTAATTTGGCTACTATTTTACAGCTGGTGAAACCATTTACCATTATAATCTGTTGCATAAGTTCATCCATTTTTTACTATGACGGTTATTTTTAGCTATAGTTCCACCAGTGTCACTGTTGCTACTTATATTTCAGTGAAATACTATTACTAGAAGTAGTAGTAGTAGTACCAATATATTTCTTAATTTTGTCTTTTAAAAAATCACCACCATACCTATAGATAACTTCAAATAATAAACTTGTCATGAAAACAAGTATTCACTGTCTCTGCTATCAGCAATAGATTTAAATCCACGTCTAAACTAGAGCAGTTCCTAAGAACCTAAGAATTAAGTTTTGCTTAAAGTTGGTGATTCAGGATAAGTTTAGGAGGAACATTGGCACACCATCAACCGACTGAGTTTGACAAGTTCTGGCAGAAGAGAGGATTTGTGTTGTAGTCTACTCTAGACTTAGGGAGAAATGGGAAGAATCTTAAGAATGAAGGAACAGTAAGAAGGGGATTGAAAAATGTGCTAGTGTTTACTGTTTACCTATTACAGGCCTTCCCCAGGCTCCAAAATAGTGACATTTTATTGTGGCTTAATTATAATGCGGTTGGCTTTCTTGGACCCCAACACCTGTGTTATAATGGGGGAGGCCTGTATTTGTAGGATGCCATTTCTATAGGAAGAAAGCAAACCTTTTTTGTATCAATAACACTGGAGAGAGAGAGAAAATGAGAAAATACTATCCTCTCTCCAATCCTTGCAAAGGGATTTTACAAGCAGCTTCATATTAATTCACATTTGTATCAGACGACTGTTCAATGCCAATTAATTCCTGTTCCCTGATTTTTCTACTTCACAAGGTCTCTTTTTGAGGCCAGAACACTTTAATATAAATCAAGAATATTTTACTATTTTCCAATCATGTTATACTTATATATCTTCTAAAGTTGTCCCTTCTCTTGTAAGATCATACACCCAATCAATAGTTGTGAATATTTGTTCTATAGTATAAATACTAGTATCAGCTATAACATCAAATTACATCTGAAATAAATAATTAATATATGATTAATAAGAAAACCAAAATATCTTTTGGTCCCATGCTCTATTTTACAAGAGTGTGTGTGTTTGTTTTTAGTGGAATTTAAATAATGTAATGAAAACAAAAGGTTAGAACAAATTTGTTAATTCACAAAAACTGACCCATGTCACTCGACTTGACTGATTCAAAAACTGGTTTGACATATTTCACGCACTGAAAGTTCAAATTAAATGGTGTATAACATGATATACATGCAACACAAAGGCACTGTACTCTTACCACCCATCATAATGACAGCAGGTCTTCCTGTCAGAGTAATAGTCTGGACAATAGAAGGTCTAAAGGTCAAAATCTACTGCTAGGTGAAGTTAGTTGTTCTGATTTGTGGAACTAAAGACAATAGAAACTGATCTATGTTTGCCTTGCTTTATTCTAAAAGCCAATCAAATACAAAGCACAGTTACGTTCAAAATTATTAGAGAAACAAGCCTGGCTGCTGCAGGGTCAAAGTCCACTCCTACATCTATTCCGAGTGAAGATAATTACTGCAACTTTTGTATTGTATACATAATAAATAAAAAAAATTCTATAAATATATATTTTTTAGTATATATGTATTTTATTTATTAGAAGGAATTAAGCCCTTGCATATTTGTAAGATAATTTTTTGTAGATATGCAAGACTTGTCAGTTTGGCTCAGTTGATAAGAGAGCCGCTTACCGATCACTTGGTTGTGATTGTGAATCACGGTAGGGAAATGTTTATTTTATAAATGTATTTATTTATTTATTAAAAGGAAGTAATCCATATCCTATTCAGAAAATATTAATTTGAAGGATATTTATATTCTGTATAAATTTCAAAAATTAGCAATAATGTAACCGATGAATTCATTAATATGAATTTTAAGTAATAACCACGTGAAAACTACTGAAGTATCTGCTGTACATTGATTGTGACTACACAGTTCATTGCTCGTAAGTTTGTTCCTCACAGAGTGCTCCACTATTACGGTTCTGAGTCGAACTAAACTAATCTTATTAAATATCTACTTAGCTAAAGGATACCAATTATAAAGTAATGGTTGGCAAACTAGTCTCACAATCCATTCACTAGTGAGTTTGATCCTCACTAGGTAATCAACTTCTATAGGATTATATCAGGCAAAGCTAAGAACCATAATAGTGGAGCACTGAGGAACACATTTGCTTATTAATTATTCCGACATGTTGAAGATCCACTTCTCTGCCCTAATATTAAATTTGACCTTGTGTTTACTTTAAAGGAGATTTGACTCCACACACTGGGCATCTTTCTTCGCATGGTGTCATAACTGAATATTTCAAGTAGCAGTACTTAAATAAATAAAATTATGTACGCATTTACCCCCACTTATTCCGACCCCCCCGCACTAATTAGATTTTAAAAAATTTTCCAACCCCCACGCTTATTCCACCACCCCCTATTATTCGGTACTCAAGAGTATATCGATATTTACTTAACTTAGTCAAGCACAAAACCACAATATAAAAAAGCCCCACACATAGAAAGTTATCCCTGTGTAAAGAGAAACTTATATATATATGTAATCCTTAAAGATAAGTTTTCAAACCTTCTGCATAATCATAAGCAAATGGATCAATTGACCCGAATCGTCATTGTTAAGTATTATCCTTCAGTAACCAATTACTTTTCCCACCTATACTTCTATAAATTCTTGAAAGATTCCTAAGAATACAGTTTTTCAGTCTGTCTTTCTTCCTTCTATACACTATGTAGGCATGAACAATAAATAAAGAAAAAGTACATTCATCATGAAACCATATAAAATCTAAAAGAACTAGGCAGAAGGAAAGAAAAAAGAGGACAGAGATTAAAGGTATGTGTTCTTCTATAGTCCTGGTCTAACAAAAGCAGGTATTTGTTGCCTCCCTATGTGTTTATTAAATTTTTATTTACAGTGAGGTGTCTTTATAGGCCTACTTCCATTGAGTACACACACACAC
>VCCN01007248.1:437077-454357 GCA_006491835.1 Architeuthis dux
AACTCTTCACTGTTTGTCTATCCCGTCACGTTAAACCAAAATCTATATATAAAATTGATATTTCCCTAAGTGATTGGTAGGCTGCTCTCTTACCAACTGAGCTAAACTGACAAGTCTTATACATCTACACATTTGTTTATTATATATACAATACAAAGGTTTCAGTAATCATTTTCAGTCAGAATAGGAGTGGAGTTTGACCCTCCAGCAGCCAGGCTTGTCTCTATCCTGATTCTATTCAGCCTTCTTTTACCAAAGGCAAATAAGGCAAATCGTAGTCTGTAGACCCTCGGTAACAAAAATACTTCCTCGGGCAGAAAACCTGAAGATAAGTTTCTCACCAATACTTAACCTACAATTTTATCTGAAGCAAGAGAAAAGGTATTATGTGCAAGAAATAAGAGAAAATTCAAACCAAACATTGCTTAGTAACAGCGGCGCAGTGAAGCATTAAAACACGTTCAGAGCGAGATTGAAGCTTTACTTTTATAGTGTTCCAAAACAAATAGTTCATAAATATAAAGCTGATAGCTGTCAAGAAAAGATTTTATGTTCTCATTGAAAGACAGATCTTTTCCAGGTTGTAGATTTTACAAACCAACATCATACATAATAAAGGTAATCTTAAAAAAAACTGACTATCTTTCTCTCTCATATATTGGTAGCCCATAGGTTTGTTTGGTTTATTAATAGCATTTTTTTTTTCATTTTCGACATTAACTTTATTGAACAACTTATATTTACCTTTTTGTTCCACTATATTCGGCCATCTTTCAGGCAACATCCGCCCAGAACTTTTTATCTTTCTCAGCAAAGCACAGCTCTAAGTGCCGTTTGAAGTCTTCCAGGGAATTGACATTTTTTTTTGTTTAACATCATCCTAAGTCTATTTTCAGCAGATCAGTTATAAACTTGAAGTAATTATAAACTTCATTTAATAATCTTTTCAACTGTAAGAGAAACACTTCTAGCTGCAAATTAGAAAATTTAATTTGTTGCTCAATCTCTTTTGAAATTTAATTTTCTCTTTTGATGGTAATCTTCATTTATCACCTTGAATAATGAGACAGGGATAGCAAATAAATTATAAATTGTTTTACTAAAAGATCATGATAATATGAATTATTCCATCATAAAAATTAATTTTCACACAAAAGTTCCATTATGAATTTTAGTATAATGGAATAAATATTTAAACCAAAGTTTCCCATAGATATTAAGAAAATTGAAATTATCAAATACTGAATAAATATTTTACATCAGAAGATATTTAAGATAACGCAGTATTTTATGTAGAGCTAAGGATGGATGTTGACACATTTTACAGAGATATAATCTTAACAAAAAGCTTATTGCTAAGGCATATGCTGGTACTACTTCTTTTGTGTATTGTACCCAATCACTCTTAACTCTTTATTAAAATGAAGGAATTAGGTATCATAAAATACTCAATAATAGTTACTTTTAAAATTAAGTTCAAGGAATATAAATCAGTAGTTCTAATGTCATTATTGTTATCCTTACCCTTAAAAAACATTATCATACTTGTTCTAAACTTTGCTCATTGTTGTGCATGTGTGTTAAGTTTCCATTGTATCTTCCAATGTCCTATTTACTAAGTGGTAGACAGGATACCAACTTTTGTTTGGACAATTTAAACTCTTTTTCCCATCTTCAATGTAGGCACAATGTTTTAGCCGATTCATTTCTACGGCCATCTTCAGGTGGGCCTACATCGAAGATGGGAAGAAGAGTTTAAATTTTCCGAACAAAAGTTGGTATGTTAACGACTCTTAAAGTTATAGACAGTACATGATACTATAATATTCAAAGCATTATTTTAAATGATCATAAGCCACCATAGCTGTTAAGTTGCATATGTTAAGTGCCAACCTACCTACCTGACACATATATAAGGGTTACAGGCTCTTATACTATAGAATATTTTTAAAAATCATAAAATAATTAATTTAGAATTAGTATGGTCTTAGCTTCTTTTCCAATCAATTAAAATAAATAAATAAGAAAATGATGTTTGTAAAGTGGAATTTAAATTAAGAATTTTACATAGGTTAAGATGCATTGTTGGGACAAAGATGTTTAATTTTCCAATGCATGTGAATAAATTATACATTACTCAGCTAATGAATCACTTAAAGAAAACATGCAACAACATGAAGAGTTTTTCTTCTCACACCTAAGCTTGATATAATGAGACTGATGAAGCCAAAAACTAAATACAGAAATTCAGGCCTCTGTTCTGTAATTCTTTGTTTTACCTTTAACAGTAAACATATTCTCTTTAGCTTTACACATGAACATTTCAACTGGAAGAAAATCTACAATACTAAACACAAAATTGATTTTATGAAAAGATAGATTCCATGTAGACACCAACTTTTAGCAGTGAGCCATGGAGTTTGTTATTAACATACAAAAAGTAGTAATTGGAGCTTTTTGAATAGTATAAAGTTTACATATCTTGGTAAGAGTTTTATATTTATCTTTTAATTCTTTATCTTAGTATGAAGCTCAAAATCTTGCAGATAAAAGGATTTTTTGTCTAAACAATGTCTAATCTTTTGAAAATTCCTGACTACAGAACCATAGACCATAAAGAAACATTGACTGAAATCACCTCAGAAGTCTTTTATGTTTGCAAATACACACAGTAACCATATTTATTGATCCTAGTATGTTGATATCTATATCTACCTATCAATATCTGTTTATATCAATCTCTATTATACAAAGATAAACAGAAAGATAAAAAGATAGATTGTACATATTTTGCTCTTTAATTTGGACTAAAAAGGAATTTAAAAACATTATTCTTATAAATAAATGTTAAAACTTCAAGTAGTTTTGAGATTTTAACAAAGGCAGATATCATAAGGAAATCAAAAAGATGATAACAATAGGGCCATAAAATCAGAATGAGATAAAAAAAAAATTAAAATTATGAATAAAATGAGAAATAAAATTAAGATTATCAAATATCAAAACTTGAGAAAGAGAAATACAAAATGAATGTATGGAATATTTTGTAGCATTTAAGAGTCATAGAATTGGAAATGTCAAGAATAAAATTACAAATTTTTCAACATTAAAAACATTTTTTTATATATTGCTTAGACTATGATATTTTATTTGAAAATGAATGAATGCACCTGCAAGTTTCCTTAACTGTTAAATGACATTAGAAACTGTCAACCTAGGTTTCTTCAGTTTTTAAATTGGTCTGGCTGGCTATGTATGTATGTAGGTATCATGCATACAGGCCACATTAATAGAGCTAGAGTGCTGAAAATTTAAACATTTGTATTCCTTATTATGTCTAGAAAAAACATTTGTTTTTGTTGAAAATTCCCAAAATAGATTTTATTTGGGGGGGGGGGTGATTTACAATGCAAGTTTATGCTAGATTTGTCCCTTAGTGTCTCGCAGCATCCACACTCGTTTTCTTTTTAAATTCAGACTTTTCTTTTTTAGTGATTACTGCACAACAAAAGGCGAGAAAAGTAAGTTATTCATTGGTCATCCCTTTTTACAAATTTTTAATTGATTACCCCCAACACAGACCTGTTGTTTATTTGGTTTGAAAATCTTTTTAACTCTTTAGCAACTGAATTTCTGGAGACCAAACTTGGTCATTTTCATTACCCCCATCTTCAAACCCAGATACACTGACAATTGTATCATCCACAACATTTTCCTCGGTGTCCATTTCTAGATCAGAAACATCTTCAGTTGTGAGTTCATTGAGCATTTCATCAACACAAAAATTGTAGAATGATATTTGTATCATTTTGTGAATGATACTTCAGAGTAATAGCAGTGTTTCAAGCATAGGATGTTATAAGTTCAATATCATTCAATTTCCTTCTTGTCTCCCTTTCTAATTTTATGTTGGTTATCATTGTTTGGTTGCAAAGTTAAAAATTTATAAGAATTTTGATGAAAAATTTAAAAATGGATACTTGTGTAAAAGTGTGTGACACCCACTCTTCTTTTATCCCCAAAATAATCAAATTGTAATACCATTAATTTGTTTGTCTGTGATAAATGTACTAAGAATAGAGTGTGGCATTGTGCTTCATAAAATAAGTCCAATTGTTTTATCATTATTTTTGGTATTGATTCCCATTTAACTCTGATAAATACTGAGACAATTGTGAATCTTTTTTTCATGGACATTTCTTCATCCTTTCTATTTTTGATCTCTAAAAAGTTCACATAATTGTTTTCAGATTTACATGACCATTTCTTTAAATATTTTATAGAAGCAACACTATCCTCATTGTAATGTGTTGAAGTTGCAAAGGAGAAAAACAAAAAAACTGTAGGTGTGGAGGAAACAAGAGATTGTAACTGGATCCTATCACAGTCATGGCCAATGAAAATATTACTTTGGGAATTAGGAAAACAACAAATATTATCCTATTAAAAGGAACACAGATTAAACATTACATATACTTTTTTTTCTTTTTAAGATATCAATATCAAGCAACAAGATAATTTTGAAATTAAACACATACAGTAAACAAAAATATAACATTGAGAAAGCAAATACTAGACACAAGCATTTTATTTAAAAAAAGAGAAGAGTTTATCCATCTCTCTACTCAGAGCCATCAATCCATTTATACACCCAAACAGCTAAACCCAGAAACAGTGCCAGGCAAGTGTATGTTGTTTGAACATATGAAGTTCATTTTGGAGGAATGCTGGATGTTTAAGACTTCTTTGAAAGCAAGAAATATTGTATATCATATTATTTTCACAATTAAACTCTTGACAACTAGAAAGCACATAGAAAGTGCATACCTCTGCGAAGGTCATGCACTAACTAAAAACTGAATTAAAATCAGTTCATATATAGCTACGATAGAGTAGAGGTAACTGTGTGAGTTTTGATTTTTCATATTTTGGAAAAAAATCTCTGAATCTTACAAAGATTCCTGGATTTGCCCCAAAGTTTAATCAATTCTTCCTTTAGCCCACCCTTTCACAAAATGTCACTCGAAATTCATTGAGAACTTTTGAAGATGTGGACAAACAGACAGACAGACAAACATGAGTGAATATATATACCTCTTCCAACTTCGTTAGTAGAGGTGAAAATAATCTTTTAACCAGCCCCAAGATTTTTTGAAGAATTGCATGCGAGCTTAAAACCTCTAATACTTTTCTTAGTTGGGTACTTTACAGGCCTAGCATGGACTGTCCGGTCAAAATACTGACATAATATGTTGATACTGACCACCAGCTTAAGGTTCAGTGGTTTGCATGTTACACATGGTGAATTTGTTATAGTTATTTATCCATTCCTAACTATATCTGTCAAAATGGGGCTAGAAGCTGTTGTCTGTAGTGTTGTCGGAGGGAAACTGGAAAAAGTCAGATGATAAATAGTTCCAGAGGGACCTCATTCACAAATTATTGCAAAAACAAACTATTCTTACAAATATCAGGACAAATTTAAACTACTAGACTAAAACAATTTAGTCTAGTGCGTGTTTAATGAAGTTAAAGTGAAGAGAAATGGATAGATTGAGGAGTATAACAATTTGATTAAAAGTGGGAATGATGATCGAAATACTTTTTCATGGATTCACAGATTTTTATATAGTTTCTTATTTTTAATCACCTAAACTTAGTAACTGACATGAGAGACTAAGTGATGACAGATAGTAAAATGTCCAATTAAGTCAGTCTGCTTCCATACCATTTCTGGGACTAACTATTGGTTGAGTGTAGCATAAAATACTTTTAGAACATAGTAAAAATGTCCAGTTTTATGGCTAAGAATACAAAATAGTGAAATGCTGTAACCCAAAAAGTAGAATTTTAAAGATCCAGTAAAGGTTTCAAAGAATAAATTTACGTGCATATGAACAAATCTTTTGTATAATAATCAGAGTCAGAATCGGAGGAATTTTGGGTTACTGGAGTCTGGAGTCGGAGTCAGTGTTGGTAAAAATATCAACTCCAAGTAAATGTAAATTGTAACATTACTACAATAGGTTGGTTTTCAAGCTACTTCCTGTGGAAGGCCTACCTGAATGTAAATAAACCCTCTGCAAAACCTTAAAAAATTAACTTTTCAAAACTGATAAATTTCCTGAGAAAATGGAAGTCTTATGGATTGAAAGCACAAAAAAATACTTTTTTTCTATTTCTAAGCCTTGTGTAACCCTTGGTTATACTGACGTAAATGGTACTTAAACACAGTATTAAATGTTTAAGAAAGTATATTTTTTATTAAAAAGTATAATACAACAACATAGCTGGAAATGAAAAATCTAGCCAATTTTAGCTATTTTAAAGCCAGAGGAGTCGGAGTCAGATGATTTGTGTCCGACTCCACAGCCCTGATAATAATTTCCTACTAGTGATAGCTTCAACCTAGGTAAAAGCTAGTATTTTGAATGCTGATTTTCAAGGCAGGTATACTGGTAGGCTCTCCCTACAAGGAAGATTACTGCAACACAATCTTATTTGGCTTTATGCCAGAGTAATCTAAACTTAGTAAATATCCATAATGAAACTAATTTTGATTTGAAAAACTTGGAATTCTACCAATTTGTGCAATGCAAAATCCAAAGGAATGAAAACAAAATCTGTTCAGCTTTCATGGCAGAAGCAAAAGATTTCATTATAAAAAGATTTAAAAAGGAAATCAATACGTGTTCTTTTTTTCTTTTAGTGTGTGTGCATGTGTAACACAATGTAAGAAGTGAATTTTTCATACAGAAAATTCATATCTAAAGTAAAGCCAGAATGTTTACTATTCTACTAAGCAAATCAGTAGTCTACAACAGGTGATGTTTCTCATAGATTTTTAAAAAAACATTTTAGGTATTAGAATAAAAAAAGAATGAGATTTAAGCTTTCCAGACCATACTGATTCTATCTGAACCGATAAGTTTAAAGTTGATTTTTATTATGCTAACTTAAAAATTAATAATTTATTTTTATTTGGACATTAAAATAAACCATGGGTACAATGGCTAAGTGCAGATCTTGCAGCTGAATATGCTTCCAGCCTAGAATTATCAAATTAAAATGTATATAAGCTAGTAACTGTCCTTTTGTACTGTGCAGTCAAATGTCTATGTTTGAAACAATATGAAACCGAAATACATTGAAATTATCTTTGATTATCAATATAATTTTTAATATATAGGACTTGTTTATAGCGTGGATGTGAGGGAATCCGACAGAATGATGGGTATGGTTAGACAATGTGGAAAAGGAAAAAGAGTGAGAAAAGCTTGTTACATCTCAAACATGTTTATTATCACGAGGATAAATCTTTATGCATTTCGTCGCAGCTAGCGACGTCTTCAGAAGAAAGTTGAACATGGCAGAAGTCCTGCAATTATCCGTGTGATATCCAGGATCGCTAGCTGCAGGCCACACGGATAATTGCAGGACTTCTGCCATGTTCAACTTTCTTCTGAAGACGTTGCTAGCTGCGATGAAATGGATAAAGATTTATCCTCGTGATAATAAACATGTTTGAGATGTAACAAGCTTTTCTCACTCTTTTTCCTTTTCCTCATTGTCTAACCATACCCATCATATAGGACTTATAAAAATATATGACTAATAATGGTCCATCATATGCATTGACTATATAGAAAGAATAAAACTATTCTTTTCCTAGCCTAAGCTTAATAAATACCTATAATAAAACCAAGCTTACTATACAGACTGTAGACTTCAATCAATTCGGTTAAATACAAAATTCAAGCGGGTTGAAAACAAAATATGTCTACTTTTTGTGGCAGAAAAAAACATTTCATTATCAAAAGATTTTAAAATAAAATCAGTAATTGTTTCAGAAGCAGTTATTTATTCTTAATTTTGAAACTATTTAGAGTGTTTATAAAAACTATCTAATCTCCATTCTTCTTGATCTGATGAAGATTGGAATTAGATCAGCCAATTAAAATAGTGGAAATTTAAACCCCATATTGTTATGAATGAATATATTGAATACCCACAATGTATTCAACAATACAATACAATAAAATTACCTCCTGGGGGAAATGATTTTCATTGACTTTTATACAAATAAAATGAATCTCTGGAAAATGTTATTTTTATAATTTCCCAGAGGGGAAAAAAAATCAACTGTATCAAAGTTCATCTCAGAAAACATAAGATCAAAGAAACAAGGCCCATAAAAAAGAAAGAAGTATTTACAAATTTTAAAAGGATTTACCTGATGCAAACTCTTCTTGTTTTTAGGATTGATGGACAAAAAATCTCCCAGAGAGAACATATTTGCTTTTTGTTGAAAGGACAACACGTGCAGGGTTATGTTTTTCTTCTTCTTTGATATCTCTTTAGTCGATGCAGTAGCCATGCCAAATTCACCAAAACTGATTGTGCAAGTAAAACAACAAAGCCCTCCTACCTCTGATCCTACCATTTCTCATACTACTTCACCTTAGCATAATTTCACTGTGACTGAGATAATTTACAGGAGGGGAGGACTGGAGAGGGAATGGCTGATAAAAAAGGTAAAATAGAATCCACCACACAAACCTATCTCTCTTTCTTTGATATGCAATCAAACTAAGCTGATAACAAACAGGTGGCCAGCTTAGGCAAGATTTTCACTTTTCAAACAACAAAGAAAGAAAGAAGGACATTTGTATTTAATATTTAGTCATTTCAAAATGTTTGGGGCTTGCACTTCTGACAATGATTTTATCTTAACCTTTATGGGGCAAGTGACTATATATGATCACCTGAGGACCTGTCAGTCACATGCAAATATTGTAGCCACAAAGACAACATAATCCGCATCAATGTGGTCTGCAAGCTTTGCAAAGTACACTTGTGCTTGAACAAAGACAGAAACTAAATTTAAATTAGCCTGCAAAATAAAATTTTAAAATCAACCTGGAAGAGTTATTTTTTTGTCAATATCAATTTTTGTATCTATTTATGTTATTGAATGTTATTCTTTAATTCTATGTTTTATTTAACTTTCTACTTTAATTTTTAATTTTAAAAAATTTTCCATTTTTGGTCACTTTTTGGTCGAGGCACCAATAATAATCCCTTCAGAGGGGGTTTTGCCCCCATAAACAAAACAAAATTCAGAAAATTTGCAACTGAAAATATCTTGTAATTAGGTCTAGTTTAACATACAAAAAGGTTGTTTTGATATCTAAAATATTTTTAGGGGTGGCCTATCAACTGACTTTTGTAGCAGAATGTAGAAATAATACCATCAGGTTTTAGATTCTGATGCTTTGTAAGTGATATTCATTGCAACAAATTGATTAAAGTTATCTGCAGTTTGTGCCACAGTAGCCTGTTGGCTAATACTTGGCAGAAAATCCACCGTTTACTTTTTGCATTGATAAGTCATTGCTACCCAATACCTTATCGGTGGCTGGTGATTTTTCCCTCCTCAAACCATTGCCGATAGGCACTCACCATAACTGAATGTAAGCATTCCACAAGCCATGCTGTTTCAGAGAAGCTCTGACCTAGTCTTCTGGCCATAACAATTTGGCCTATATCAACGTCACTCAAATCTTTGTTCTTGCCCATAACAGTGACATTCAACACATCAAAATGAAGTACTCAAGGTCGGCTCACCTGCTTAAATACCACTGACCCTGACATGTGCAGTTGTTACAAAAAAGTAGCTCTTATTCTGGCTACATGTCGCTGGTCATGATATTTTGGCTCATCAGTGTAGGGTGCTTGCTGCAAAGTGATGCTTAGCATGCTAGTCTTGCAGGTCATTGCTATTGCAGTGAATTTGATCCTCACTGGGTGACCCACTACCGAGACCATATGCCATACAAAGCTAAGCTTTGTAATTATCTATATTCAACAAGGCAAAGGAAAACATTGGTTTCAAATTAAGGCAAACAGTCTTTCATCTAACAATTTGTCTAGTAGGATGATTATAATTGGGGAAATTAATATGATTATTGCTGCTTAAAGTTCTGTTTTGTGGAAACAGTTTTGCTGATGCATCTCAAAGAAATTAATTCTTTTAGCTCTAAAGGTGAAATCCAAAATAATTTTTGGCTGAGATCTGAGGTGTTCAAACTAAAGAAAATGGTCAGTTAATAGCTAAGACATGTACAGATATCAGCTGAAAAACACTTAAATTCATGGACTGCTTGTAGCCATTTGTATTGACAGTGGAACTCTTCAATGAATAGAATTAAAGATAATGGAACTATTCTCTGAATTGAATAGAAAAAGAAATTCGCCTAATGATCAATAATTTCAATCAGGAGTTATTTCTCTTGATAAAGACATTCATTTATTTATAAATTTAAGAGTTAATCTGCTTTGTTATTTTATGTTTTAAGATATTTATCTGGTAAAATAGGTTAGTTTATATGTAATAAAAGTAAGTAACAAAGTAAAAAATATTTTGAATATGGCAAATATCAAAATTCATAATGCTCACAAAAATATACATATTTGTCTTTATAAGATATTCTATATTATAAATTGTTGTAATGTGATGTCCTTCAACCATCAAAGGAGAAGCTAGACAACAATATCAACCTCTATGAAGTAAGTACTGTAAGTATCTAGTGGGAATATTTTTGTTGCATGTGTCATGGATTATTGACTTTAATATAAATGTTGAAATTTTTACTTTGATGAAAGGATAGTAGCCAGACTTCCTTAAGGATTAGAAATTTGTTTAAAGTATAGTTCTCCCATTAGCAATATTTAACTCTTGAATTCATTCAAGTAAAAAAAAAAAAATGTAATTTATGGGGAGTAACTTATGATTGAAATTACCACCCTTGCACTTTTTGGTAATTTCTTTTATTTTTCTTTAATTCAATTCACAAAAAAGTCCCATTTTTGTATCCTATTCATTGAAGAGATCCAAAGGAGTCATAAGCAGTCTATGAATCTAAGAGTTAAAGTGGGTTTTCACTGAAGTCAGCCAGGAAGTGCTATGTGGCTACTGACAGAAAGGATGATGGAATATACTGCCAGGTGGGTCTTTGTATTTGCGGAAACTAATAGTTACTTCTGTCTTTTCTCCTCACCCATATTTCCTACTGAGAATTGCCAGTTATGAATAAAGGCTTGATTAAATCCTTCAATTTTAATTATTTCTTTTATAGGTATTACTGTCACTACAAGTGTGCAATTGATTTCAAGGTAGTTCTGCAATTGATCTTTTTATCCCAAAATAATCAGCAATTATCAGTAGGCAAGAGGGAAGAAAGACAGGAGGCCCAACTGGTAGCAAATTTCACCTCTCTTCCATCTGTACATCATAATTCCTGAATAGATGACTTCACAGAACAACTAGCCAACATTTTACTGACATGAGAGGATTTTCTCTCTCTAAACCTTGAAGGATTTTGACTGTGATCCTTAACAGATAAGAACCGTAACATGCCTCATACATGTTTATCTGCATCTCTGCTAATGACCCAATATCAGAAACACTTATCTCTACACAAAGTAACCTCCACACTTATTTTGCTACGTCAAGGATAGAGAAACAATGATCAGAATTGAAAACGCAGAGCTAAAGAAAGTTAATCACTACATCTACCTGGTATAACAAATCTCTATGGAATCCTCAAAAGAAAGAATCACTTTAGATTGGCAAGCTTTCGGCAGAGCAAGCTGAACCTTCTGTTATGATATCTAAAGGTTATCCTGGGGTCAGACACCTGTGCGGAAATGTAAGTGACCCCGATCACCTTAGGAAATAGGTATATTGCGTCAGTGTTTAAAACAGGATGTGGGGACCGGTGATTGACACCATGTAGGCGTTAGAGAAACCTATAAAGCAGACCCGAATAGAAAACTCGGGGGCGGACTGAAATCTCGATACTTAAAGAAGAAACAGACATCAGCAGATAAGACTGCTGTCCCTCTTGGGGACAGACTGGTGGTTCTCCTTATCTCTCTCAGACTCTTCACTCTCCGGCCGACAAAGATGTATGTTGTGTAATAAAAATATGTCCAGATATTTTTATAAGCAAGTCTTCGAGTTTCCTTTCTATCCAAGTCCAGGACACCCCAGTATCCAACACTTCAAGAACAAGAAGATCTCAATGGTCTTCACCTGTTGCAAAATTAGATGTGTCTCCAAAAAAGTGTTTCCTCATTTTAAACAAAATTTCACACAAACACGTTGCTCTTCAAGATGCTTCATTTTTCAACATGGAGAAAAAAAGCGCATTATACACATGTTCACTCTGGCACGTGTAGCTCAAAAACTAATGAACATAGCTTGATGCAGTATACAAAAGATCATGGTCACTGCTACAAAATATTCCAGTAATGAACAATCTGAAACATCTCATTCGTGCGCTGTTTTGACAATTCGGTTTCTTTATGGACAGACCTCGTAATTCAAACACCAAGAAATATTTATGTAGGTAATCAATATTTCATTCACAAACAAAAGTAGTAGGTTATTTAATTTTCTTTTGATCTGCTCCCCTCCAGCTGTCACTGCTACTCTTCCTCTTACTTCACCTCTACAAAACATCTCCCAATCATCAAGACTATTCTCCTTTTAGTGGTTCTAGTTCATTGCTTCTGTTTCACATCTTCCAAACAGTTTTGCCATTCACACTCCCTCACATCACATTTTTGCCTTTTCTTTTCTAACTCTTCTGTCAATTTTAATTACTATTCTCTGAGAACTAATTTCTCTTTCCTCTCATCTTTTCTTTCATTGCCATTACTGTTTCTCTTCTTTTCTTGTATATTGTACATCTCTTATGAACATGGCTCTTCCTTTTACTTCTACCACCATCACTATAACTCTTTTTCCATCTTCATTTACTTTTACTATGTCTACTGTTTCTTTGTTTCCATCATCATTATCATTTCTTCTCCAACTTTCCGGTTATATCTATCACTATTGTTGTTTTACCTCACACTCTTCCTCACCTCTAATAAAAACTGTCACCAAAACATACATAGGTTTCTTCAGTTTTCAAGTTGGCTGGCTGGCTATATATATTGGTATCGCACATACAGGCTGCACCAATGGAGCTAGAGGGCTGAAAATTTAAACATTTACTCCTTATGTTTGGGAAAAACGTTTTTTCCAAAATTCCCCCCAAAATAGGTTTTTAGCGGGAAGGCTCAATTTTCAATATAGGTTTTTGCTAAATTGATCCCTTAGTTTGTGTCCGGCAGCATTCATGCTTGTTTTTTGTAAATTCAGACCTTAGTGATCACTAGCCAATAAAAGGCAAGAGAAGTAACTTTGTTCATTGAACCCCCCCCCTTCCAATTTTTTAAATTGATCACCCCCAACATGGCAGGCCGCCAAAAGACATTGGTCACATGAGAATTTCTATTGTGTGATAACCAGATCTTTTGAGTATATATTTTAGAAACTAAAAATGGAAATAAGAAATATCGATGAAAAAAAACTTCAATTTTGTCAGTATTTATCAAAGCTGAAAAGGTCACCCCATAAAATATTTTAGATATCAAAACAACCTTTTTGTATGTTAAACTAGACCTAATTACAAGATATTTTCTGAATTTATTTTTTTTATGGGGGCAAAACCCCCTCTGATGAAATGATCATATATGGTGGCTTGTCCAAAAAGTGAGCAAAATTGGAAAATATAAAAAAATAAAAAATTAAAGTAGAAAGTTAAATAAAACATAGAATTAAAGAATAACATTCAATATAATGAATAGATACACAAAATGATATTGACAAAAAAAATAACACCTTGATTTTAAAATTTTATTGTGCAGGCTAATTTAATGGGGTGTGGTATTTGTTTTTGTTCAAGTTGCAAAACTTGCAGACCACATTGGTGCAGATTATGTTGTCTTTGTTGCTACAATATTTGCATGTGGCTGACGGGTCCTCAGATGATCATATATAGTCACTTGCCCCGTAAAGGGTTAATACAAAAAATAATGATAACACTATTGCTAACCTAATGTTGTATGGAATAATACTTCACTGTGTTCTTAGTTCATTTATCACAGAGACAAATGAAAGCATTTTAATGGTATTCCAAATTTGATTACTTTCGGTTAGAACTGAAAGAGTTGCACACATATTGGTACACTCATTTATTTTGTGCATTCTTAAAATCCTAATTGGACTGACATAGCTGTGTTAGAGATTCTTTACATATTAAGTTTTTTATCATTAGTTGCAGGAGCCAAATGAAATTAGTTTTGGAAGAATAAGAAAGGCAAGATTTAAAAAATGATTTATATAAACAAATGCCAAAAAGCAAGTTGCTGCTGGTGCTAAAATCCAGTTGGGCCATTGTCTTCCAGTTTTGACCCATTATTTCAAAAGGGATATTTTTTGCTATTTTTAAATTTCCATTACCAAAAATGTATCTTTTCACAAGCAAAAGAGCAAACCTGGGAATTTATCTAAAAGGAAAATTCAGAAAAAACTTCTTTTAGTGTCAGCACAAAGCTTTGAGATTCAGATCTGTAAATTAATTTATGAAAATTCAGAGAAAACTACTCTGAATAATTCATAGAATAATGTTAGGTGTAATTTGTTAGAATATAATTGTTAAGAAATGAGAAGATAGAAGCCCCAAATTGGCATTAATTGAACTTCAATAGTAATATTTTGCCCCCATCCTCCATCAGACAATATGCCACTTTTCTTTCATTAACCCCAACATTTTAAACATAAAAAATGTCTTTTTACAAGCAGATAGAATGTATTGAAATTAAATTTGTGCCTTATTAGTAGTGAAAAGAAATTAGTATGAGCAGTAAGGATGACATTTTTAGAATTTCATTTTGAAAAAGAAGCTTCACCTCTTCACTGAAGTATGCATCAAATTACCAACAGACAAATGTATTCAACTACAGTCAAGTTGAAAAAAAATGGCTGAGGCTTCTCAATGTGGATGAATAAACTTACTATATTTTTACATGAAAGTAACTATAGACAACTGAAGATAACATTGGGGAAAAAGTATTATCAATATATATTAATTATTCCATCTAGTATCCTCATCTTTGTTCTTTTGATCTCCATGTTTTAGTCAGTGTGCTCTTCAGCCTTTCCAGTACTATATCAAGTTCTGAGATTATACAATTAGAACATTATTGGACAATAATTTGGACAAGTATCCTCATCTTTTGATCACTATGTTTTGGTTAATACACTCTCTGAACTTCATATTATTATCTTGTTTGAAGTTCTGAGTTGTGACTTTCTTTGGCTTTGTCTGGAGATCTGAGATGAAGTATTGCCATTTACTCCATCCTTATCCTTGTTTTTATATTACTTAGTTTTTTTCAAACTGACTTGGCAATTTCTTTTAGTGTCAGCACAAAGCTTTGAAGTTCAGATCTGTAAATTGATTTATGATTGAGGAGGTGTGAAAATTCAGAGAAAAGATAACTACTCTGAATAATTCATAGAATAATGTTAGGTATAATTTGTTAGAATATAATTGTTAAGAAATGAGAAGATAGAAACCCCAAATTGGCATTAATTGATCTTCAGTGGTAATATTTTGCCCCCATCCTCCATCAGACAATATGCCACTGATGAGGCTGTGAACAATACAAGGATTCATGGGATCATCATTTCAAGCAAATAAACAAAGTCAATGAACAGCAAAGTGGGGACAGTGCTTAAAACATTGCTGAACAGATTCTAAGACAGAAGTAGTAAGATATTATCAATTTTGTTTCAGACTCATCGCACTTTTTGTTAGAAACCATCAAACAAAACTGTCAACATAGGTTTTTTCAGTTTTCAAGTCAGTCTGGCTGGCTATGTATGTATGACTCGTACAGGTCGTACTAATGGAGCCAGTGGTGCTGAAAATTTAAACATTTACTTTTTACTTCCCCCAAATAGGTTTTTAGTGGGGATTCAATTTGCATTGTAAGTTTATGCTAAATTGGTCTCTTAGTTTGTGCTCAGCAGCATTCACACTTGTTTTTTTTAAATTCAGACTTTTTTAACAAAAGGCGAAAGAAGTAATTTCTTTATTGATCACCCCTTTTTCCAATTTTTAATTGATCACCCCCAACACGGCATGCTACCAAAAGACATTGGTCACGTGATGGTTTCTATTGAGTGACTAACCAGACCTGTTTTTTGTTCTTTTCTAAAAGCACTAATTTTCAGTCTCGACTCTAAACTGATCTACATTAAAGTTTGTCAACTATCAGTGGTGGCCTCATTATGAGTGCATTTTAAATGCAGCCTCACTTGTTACTTTTACACCTTGAGGTGTGAAATCATCCGCATTTTGAAAGGTGAGAAAAATGTATAGACAAAAGAAAAGAGAAACAGTTTAGGAGAAGTAATATTACATAATAAAGTAAAGAAGATGTTTTATACATACATATGCCCAAACACATGTCTAGGTATAAAAGCGTGTTCATGTGTACATATTTTTATATGCATGTAAACATGCCATATTTTCCAGCCTATTTTATGTTGAGTATCAAAGGCTCTATTAATGTTTTCTTAAATGCCTTAGAGAAGAAACTTCATGAACATTTATATATACAAATTATTGTAGATGAATAGTGTATGCTTGCTTACCACTCTTTACATTGGCTTGATAATTGAATAGAAATGTTTAAAAGTGAACAAATTTAAACTAAGGGGGATAACTCATTGCTACCAACAACAGCAGTATCACATTAACCTTCATTTTCCCAACAAACAATGATCTTCTGGGTAAACGGTACTGTTTTGTAAATGAAGTGACAAGTTTTAAATGAGTGCTGAAAAGAGTTAACTTGAAATTTTACAACTTATACATAATCTCAAGAACCTTTTATAGAAATTATAACAAAGGAATGGCAGAAGAACCTGGCAAACAGTCTAGCAAAAATTTAAAAAAATATAATGTCTGTCAGGACAAGACTGGAATTTTTAATCAGTGTAGAAGAAACACTGTTAGTTTTGGAGAATTTTCATTTTCTGCTTTGTTCACTATGTTCTTAAACAGCCGATCTCTTATCAATGGTTTGGACAGAAAATGAGAATGAATATGAAAGAAAGGAATTGGAGAAGACTTTGAGAGAGGAGGAAAATGGAAAATACAGTGATAAGAAAATGGGGGAAAATAGAAGATGAAGACAGAGAGGTGAAAAATCATTAAAAATATGAGAGGGTGAAAAATATTGTATTAAAAATTTGTTTTCTTTTCATATTAATTTTGTAAAAACTGATGCTATTATTTGAAATGATGCCTCCATAACAACAAACATTGTATATATATGTGCTGAAAAATATATTTTTAGGAACTTATAATATAT
>VCCN01007248.1:492969-512116 GCA_006491835.1 Architeuthis dux
TTTGCAGACAGCTAAATGATAGAAATGATGGTTAGATCATCTTTCACCAATCTTCCAAGCAGGGTGGGTCTGCCAGCCTTAAAAATCAGCATTCAAAGTCAACACTGACCACAGATACCACCGAGAAGTACACAACTATCTCAGCCATGAGGCAGGTCCATCCTCAATACATGTATATTGAATCATGGCAGCTTCCGAAAGGAAAAAAAAACATAAACAAATTTGATGGCTAAATTCATAATGTAAGCATGCAAATGATATTAAATTGACTGAAAACTAATCCCAAAAAGAAGCCATAAGTCGCTACAATCTTCAAGTTTTAATGTGTTCTGGGAAGTCATTATGCCTCACAGAAATGCTGGTAATGGCCATTTCTTTTTTTTAATTATCTACTAGAAAGTCATTTTATGTTGTTTATGAAAATGCAAAAAGTATAGCATTTTTATTCTCTTAGCAAACATTTCTTGTATCATCAATTTAATTTAATGCTTAATTTGAGAAAAATTTAATTGAAATTTCAAAGTAATAAAAATAACATTTTACTGCAAATTAGACACATGAGAAACCTGACTACATTTTCAGGTTGGTGAGATATATAAATACAGAAAATGACATTTTACAGTGTACTATGTTTTTCCCCTTGCTTTATATTAGCTATAGCTGCAAAAGTTTTGTCCAATAACTACTAAATCACTATGCCCTGCTGTGTGATAAATAAATAAATAAATCAAATTCATAGCTAATAGACTGAAACCCAAAATGTGTACATAAGTTACTGTTATCATTCAGTGAATATTTAGATTATTTTTTTTCTTCTTTGGTTGGTCATTTCTTCAGTTTTTCAGATTGATAAAATATCTGATGAATAGTTTTATCTTATTATTACATAAGGAGGAAAGCTTCCTACTGCTGTGCAAATCTCTGGTATGTCCCCATTTGGAGTTTGCTTCCTGCTTATGGACACCTAACCTGAAGTACAACTCAGATGCCATAGAAAGAGTTCAGAGGAGAGACACCAAGATCATTCCGAGATTGGGAGTTATATCCTACACTGAAAGATTAAAACAACTTAATCTTGAGACACTTGAATACAGAAGAAAATGTGCTGACCTACTAGAGGTCAATAGAATCCGAAACAACATAGATAGAGTGGATACTGACGTTCATTGCTCAAAATGCCCTGATAAGAAAATGCTGACTTCATCTATCTGCAGTAAAACCAGAGGACATAAACTACAAATTCAAACCTCCACTGGTGTTAGAAAAGAATTTCCTCTCGGCAAGAGTGGCAAATGCATGGAACAGCCTAAGTGAGATGGTCACATCTGAGAATATCAATATTTAAAAAAATAATCTTTATTCTGATATCGGACTTACCAAATTTAACTACCATTTTTCTTATTAGTTTAAATCCAGCCCAACTACACTGAAGCTGACTTAATGACACAATTAACTGCTGTCAAAAAAAGCCTATTTCATGTATATAAGACTATTTAAGATCATTCACCAAATGCTACATGTATTCTCTATATTTATTCTCTATTTAAAGCTAAATTAAATAACAATAGTAGAGGCACGACTTCCACCAAAAGATTTCTATTATTGATTAACCTAACAAATTAACCATCACATCTTGTATACAAGAAACAGCATAGAAATTCTAATCACAGAAGAAAGGTAGATATTCCTATTTAGTTCATTCAATCATAACACAATCTGAACTCAGACAATTATAAAAAAGGACATTTATGGTAAAATATATCAATGAATATACACATATCATGAAAAGAGCCCAAATAATTTGTGAGCTTTCAGTGTTATATATTCATATAGAAAATACCATTTACACATTAAAGGAGAACCAGTTTCTACAATATGCTTTAGTCAGAAATCATAATTGTACCAAGCATGAAAGTAAATGAATTATCTTTGTGACGTCTTAACATTTTTGTAGATTTCATCTGCTGTAAATATAGAATCATTAAATCAGGATTATTAAGTTTCTCATCGCCATCAGTTGATAAAAGAATAAAATCTGCATAAAAACTTCTTTACAAAGAATTTTTTATATGATTCTAGGAAAGGAAACCCTCGAATGTTAAATTAGGAGATCAGAAAAAAAAATGCATCAACTTGAAATAATGAATTGGGTTTTCAATTAACAGTTTATCTAATTTTGTATTTTTATTTATCTGAGTGAGTGCGTGCAGGGTACCAATACAGGTTGATACAAGATCTCTCCAGAAAGTATTCAGATAAGTAATATTAACCAAAAAAAAAAAAAAAAAAACTACCTAGGGTGATGACGCCTTAGTCCCCTTTCAAGGTACTCCCCATGGGACATCACACACTACTTCCCAGCATCCCTTTCACTTTTCAAAACTGTCTGCAAAGGATCGCTATCTCATTATGTTCTCCTTAATCTCGTCCATGGTCAGAAATCTGTTTGAAAAAATCTAGAAGTCGCAGGGAGCCAAATCTGGACTGTAGGGGAGCTGACAGATCTGTGATGTTTTGCCAAAAAACCCTGCCCGAGACATGAAGAATGGTCAGGCTCAGTCATTGTGATTGAGATGGTCACATAGTACACTATCTCACTCAATGGTGTCTCACTGCCAACTGAGTAACCCCATGAGAATTGTGTTTGTTTATGCATATGCAATGAGGCCACCTCTGATTGGTTACTGAGTTATATCCAGTGTTGCAGATTTAGCATGTTTCGCGTTAGATTCAGTGCATTTCTTGTTTTGGCAGTACAAAAAGGCACTAAATTAGTGCATTTACGCTTAAACATTTTGTCGATTTTTAGCCATTTTAAAAATTATTTTTTACCATTTTTAGTGTCTTTTTGGCAATTTGGGCTATTTTAAAAAAATCTAGCACTTTTTAGTAGTCAAACTAGTGCAAACATATTGTTTGAGTTGGCAATACTGGTTATCAAGGCCGCGTGACTGGCTGGCGAGATATTCCAAATGGCTGGATACTTTCTGGACAGACCTTGTATATCACAGAAGAAATATAAAATGTATTATTGCAAATAGATGCAGGCTGGAATAAAGGATATCCATATAGGTTACTCATCAGATAGACAGATAATGGATTGATGAATCTGATTTCCGAATTGACTTTTCCTTTTTTTTGGTAAAAATAATAACCAAATTCAAGTCAAAAGTTGCAATAATTAAAATATTTTACTTAACTTTGACTTCTTAATTTTGCTTTGTCAAAACTTAATTTTTTTTGGTAGGAAAATGTGATAAACAAGTTAGGTTCAAACTATGTGAAAATGTTATAAATTTAATTTAAACATACTGAATATATGATCTTAAAAATAAAATCTTGAATGCTTTCATGAGAATAAGTTATTCATCAAATAACAAACGACTTATTTTTATTTGTTGATTTTCAGTTCACTTCCTCAAATTTATTATTTTTTGCGTACTTTGAAAACTCAATAGAAAAATAAACTTCATCTGCTTTTATAAGATTTCTTTAATGATCAAAGGGAGGTAAACCTTTTTGCAAGTCACGTAAATGTTTCCGAAACCGTAGTATAAGTGCAGGTTTTTTTTTCACTATCTTTACTCAATCGATTTTCTTTTTCTAGTTGCTTTGGATTTATTCTTGCATATATTTTAATGCCGTCTGCTTCATCCAAACAGTTAGTAATATGTTCTTGGAGTCCTAAAAGACATTTAAAAATGCAATATATTATTATATTATCATTGTTATTAATCTATTATCATTGTTAGTAAAACCACATAGAATAAATGAATCATTTAAAGACAAAAGTAACAGTAAAAAAATAAATTGGATTAGAGAGAGCTAAACTTAAGATCTTTAGGGCCCCAGTTCAATCTTGGGCTTAGGCATCAATATTGAGTTTTAGTTTTTGTGAATGATTTTAATAGATTTCTCAGTAGATTCTGTCAAATGTTGTGATGTGTTTGAATAAATAAAGGCATATTTCTTGTCCTCAGTCAAAAAGCTTAGTTTGAAGAGCATTAGGCTGAAGTTCAAGAGGTCCACAGTTCAATCCAGACTTTCAGTATTAACATCAGTACAGTGAACCTCGTTAAAACAGACCCCATTAAACCAGATATCAGATGAAATCTGAGTTAGAGAGTAACTGTCCATGTAAACTATAGACTGTTTCTGGAAGTGTCCGCAGGATTAGTAACTGGACCACTTCAAAATTACTACTACAATTACTTTTCAACATTTAGAAATAAACAAACTTATAATGGTTTAGGGCTTTTCAGAGTCAGATCTTAATTAATTAGACCTGAACTAATTAACCTTGTTATATGTTAAATAATTTCATAAAATATATGTTTTATATATAGTTATACGATGTATCATGTTCAGTATATATACTTTCCAATATCGTATACGTATATAGTATTAACCCCCACCATCGGTTAACTCGGACAGTTTGCTAAAATGGATACCCTTCCCGCCATTAGTCTGTTAAAGAGGATTCACTGTATTTTGTGTCAATGAAATTATAGCAGTTGAATTTGAAACCACTTCTCTAGGAAGCCAGTTATTGTCACCACATCAAATTAAGCTCAAAGTGAGGCTGAGCCAATTGAATTTGGCTTTGGATGGATAATCAGTGGTTACATTAGGTGCCTTGAAAACAGAGGATTAAAAGTTAAGATTTTTCTTTGACTATCATTAACTTTCCTGTTTCCACATGGCCACTGCTTCAGCAGTTCTGATAGTGGAATCGCCTGAGTCATCGGCTGCTGCTGATGGCGGCGAATTTAAAAAGCTAAAATACTAACCCTAACTACACTAAATCCTAAAAATAGCAACACCAACCCCAACCCTTACACTAAAAATACTACCCCTAACTTATCCTTTGTTCATTTGTATTTATCAAGCTTTTGCTTGAAAAAAACCCCAAAAAACTAGTCTCTTGAACCACATGAAATTGCCCAATATCAGTAGACCACTTAAAAACTGAAACACAAAATGAAAATGCTGTTCTGAGGAATCTTCTTGTCTCATTCTTTGAGGACTTCGGTCGATTCCACTGTCAGCAGAATCCCAAGTTGTCGGCAGCTGAAGCGGCTGCCATATAGAAACAGGAAAGGTAATGATTGCTTTTTCTTTCAAGTTAAATAAATGCATATAGAGAAAAATTGTTGCATGGTTCAAGTACTGTATTATTTTGAAAAGGCATACGATTATTTTTATGAAGGTGTCATCAGTAATGAGTCAAAGCAGGAATTAAGAGAATTATGAAAAAGATAAATGTACAGTTGTAATGATGAAGAGATGTTGAAATACTTTATGAAAAAAGGTGAAAGGGGGGCAGCATCCATGTTGGAGATGATCAATTAAAAAATTGGAAAAAGGGGGTGATCCATAAATAAGTTAGTTGGTGATCACTAAAAAAGTCTGAATTTTCAAAAAAAAAAAAAAACTAGCGTGAGTATTGCTGGACACAAACTAAGGGACCAATTTCTTTTTTTTGTGTGTGTGTGGGGGGGGGGAGAAGAGAGGAAGATTAGATCATTCTTACCAGCACTAGTAGTCAAACTCAGGTAAACACTAGAATTTCAAATACTGATTTACAAGGTGAGCAAGTTTATACACTCTTTTAAGATTGGTGCAATCCGTCTACCCCATTCCAACATTTTGCCTTGTGTCACACTAATCATAGCTTAGCAAGTCTCTAAAAGAGTAAGGGTATAATGTATTAAACATTCTCTTATCAGTTTAGTACCATTAGCTCCTAAATTCTTTTTTTAAAGAGAAATAATTCCTGATTGAAATTACCCCCCTTTGATTATTAGGTGAAACAAAAAAGAAGTGTTCCATTATTTTTAAGTTTATTCATTGAAGAGTTCCACTGTCGGTTACAAGCGGTCCATGAATTTAAGAGTTAAAACAGATTTTTTGCCTGGTTGCCTGACACATTTCCTATTATGAAATATTGAAAGGCTTTCGTGAGGATTTGGGGAGGCTGATCTAATTAACATTTATGAGATGGGAAAATATCAAAGTTGCTCATCTTGATGACTAGAGCTTTCGTGTGACAAATAATAATGGAGAAGAGTCAGGCAAAGGCTAAAGGTTGGATTAAATGAAAAAAAAAGGATAAAATCTCTTGAGAATTTAAGCCATAGTAATAGAAATATTTCATTATCAAGTACAACTTCTGAGAGACAGAGAGCAAACAACTGAAATCACCTCTTTCTCATGATATACACTCCTGGGCAAAAAAATGAACAAAACGTTTTTATCAAATTCTTTGCAATTACTCTTTTATTCTAACAATTATAGGTGGAATATTCAACAATGTTATACAACTGTACATGCAGTGTTTGTGTGCAGAGTATGTTTTAGTAGGGGATAGTTTTTTCTTTGGGTTTTTTTCCAGAAAACTTAGCCATTTAGGCAAGCTGTCCGATAGTTGTTTACAGTGTGCTGCTTCAATGTTCTTCCATTCATCTCTGACTGCTCCCAACAAGTTTGGACTTAATATGCACCCATATGTTCTCTATGGTGTTAAAATCTTTTATATGATGGAATGTGCTTGGCTTAATTTTGGGCCCAGGAATGTATATGCACACACATATATTAGAAACTGTCAACATCAACATAGGTTTCTTCAGTTTTTAAGTTAGTCTGGCTGGCTATCTATGTATCATGTGCACAGGCCATACCAATAGAGCTAGAGGGATGAAAAGTTAAACATTTACTCATTATGTCTAGAAAAAAACTGTTTTTATTTTGTTTTAACCTGCTCACCCCACAATAGGTTTTTAGTGGGTGGATCAGTTTACAATGTGAGTCTATGCTAAATTGACCCCTTAGTTTGTGTCCTGCAGCGTTCATGTTTGTTTTCTGAAAATTTGGACTTTTTTAGTGATCACTGCTCAACAAAAGGCGAGAGAAGTGACTTATTCATTGATCACCCCTTTTTCAAACTTTTCATCACCCCCAACTCGGTATGCTACCAAAAGACGTTGGTCACGTGATGGTTTCTATTGAGTGACTAACAAGACCTGTTATACATGTGTTTGTATGTAAATGTACACATCCAGCCTATAAAACATGCAAAAGTTATAATTATGTTACAGAATGATAACTAGGATTACATCAATTCCAGAAAAGGTTACATAGTGATCGTTTCCTTTCATACTGAAAAAGACTCCCCTTTTGTAACGTGTTGCCAATTGGAAATTAAAGCAGTAGTATACCTACAAGCCACCAATCTTGACAGAACAAATAAAAGAGACTGGGTGCTGAAGAAAAGACATTGGTGAAATTAAATCTTTATTTCACTCACTGTAATTTACTATTAAGAAATAACAGCAGGAAAATAATGGCTAAGTCAACAGTGAAATGTTTTATTCTTGAAGCAGATGAGAATGTTTACTTGTCTCATTCTAGAAGAGAAGAAGAAAGATCAAAGTTATTAGATTGTGCCTCCACTCACCTGGAGGGGTACCAAGATGAAAGAAGTGATTAAGAGAGAGGGGGAGAGAGAGGGAGAGGTGGGGAAAGAGGGAGATGAAGAGGAGGAGTGGAGCGAGAGAGAGAAATTCAGCATGGAATGAAGTAAGAATGCAAGTGACAGAAAGGCCAGAAATAAAAGGACCCTGCCTGATCAGAATGGTTTTGGTAACCAGAGTGGTATTGGCATTGCCAAATGACATGGCATGCTCCTGTGTTACAGGATGTTAATTCAATTCTCATCTCAAGATTATTTTTGTTCCAAGTTCTTGGAATTTGGCAGCCAAACAACAGATTGGCTAAAAATGTTACAATAGAAAACTCCAAAATGATGAAGAAACTAGTCAAAAATACAAAAGCAGGTCTGGTTAGTCACTCAATAGAAACTGTCACATAACAAATGTCTTTTGGCAGCATGTTGGGGGTGATCGATGAATAAATTACTTTCTGTTGGGCCATGATCACTGAAAAAGTTCAAATTTTCAAAAACAAATATGAACGCTACCGGACACAAACTAAGGAACCAATTTAGTATAAACTTCAATTGTAAATTGAACCCTCCATTAAAACATTTTGGGGGAGAATTTTCAAAAAACAGAAAGACTTTTTTCTAAACATAATAAGGTGTAAATGTTTGAATTTTCAGCCCTCTAGCTCCATTGGTGTGGCTTATCCGAGTGATACATACATAGGTTTCTTCAGTTTTCAAGTGACTATGTTGACAGTTGACGATTTCTAATATGAGTGGTGAAAACACTTCATCTCTGAATCTCAAATTATTTAGAGTATTACAAAGATATTTTTATAATAAGTTATAAGAGATTCAGAGCTTTCAAAATTTGGCTGGGGTGAAAATGAGGGCAAATACTAAAAGCAACAAATTGAATTGAACCATATAAAAATATTTTAATATACAAATGGCATTTTGTATTTATGTGTATCTTTCAGTCTACAAATTCAGAACTGACTTTTTATTTTTTCATGTAGAATAGTTAGAAAATCTTTTTTTCATGTAGATTAGTTAGAAAATCTTTTTTGGACCATCCGCGCTATGTTTGTCCTGTTTTATCATTTGCCTTAAACGGTCATCTGTTTGGCTAGGCTGCAGGATGTGGCTGCCAGGTAATTGATTTATCATGTAATATTTTTGACCACCGAGTCGATATTTAGCAAATGGGCACTGGCCTGAAGTGACTGCTTGCATGCAAAAGATGGCAGTCCAATCACACACAGGAGTGGATGAAAATCTATGAACATAGATTGGTAATGGCTTCAGGGATGGGCAATAGGTGTTGCTGTGTCTGATGAGATGAAAAAAAATATAAAAGAGGAAAGGAAAGCTATATTGGGGCAGTTCGATAGTGGCTAGTGTTTATTCAACTGTATGTTGACCAACAGCGTTATGGACATCCAGAAAGAAAGAAAAAATTAGCGCATTGTCCACTTAAGTGGTCTGGATAATTATAAAAAGGAATTCATTGAAAAAAAAAAGCATTAAATATTATCTAAATACAATCTCTATCTATCTGTGTGTGTGTGTGTGTGTGTGTGCACCGCCATTACTCAACAATTGGCCATAGTACAAAGTTGACAGATGGGGGGGGGGATTACCCTTTTAGGAACAAAATTTGCGGGTAAGTTTTTGTCTCTTTTAGGAGTCAGAATTGAGGGGGGATTTTGTTTTTCCCTTTTATAAAATCTCTATAAAATATATCTTTTTCCCTGAATGCCGGGTAGCACACAAGGCATTGCAGTGTTGAGTTTCAAGTTGTTTTGGTTAGTGGTTCTTGAGACATCTAATAAAAATAAATTTAAAAGATTTCAGATTATAGATCTATTATCTAAAATTATAGATCTAAATTTAGATATAAAATATCTAAATTGGCAACAAGAGAAGTAACCGAAATACTTAGAAGCTGTAGTTTTGTACAATGGATGGAAAATTATTTTACATGATTATTACGGCAGGCTGCTCCACACACCATAAAGTCTGGCCCCTTCCAAACAGGCACCTTTGGAACGGGCACTGCCCTAATTTATAATAAATATCTACTTAATGCACAGTGTGATTTTCTTGGTTCTCTGTCTGACTCTTCCACTTGAAGGTAACAATTTTGCTGATAAAAATATCTCCTACCCACCATTTGAAACAATGGACTCTTCCACTGTAATGAGTTTTTTTTTAGTTTCTCTTCTAAAAATATCATCTAAGAGAATTTAAATACAGTTTGTCTCTGCTTTTCAAAAGTTCACTTTACAGCAGTTTTTTCCTTTTTCGAAAAATGGCGAAAAGCAAAAGTAGGGTTTAGGTTTTGTTTTGCAGCAAACCATTATAGAGGCAGCGTGCACTCTTTTCATCTCTCTTCTACACCCCAGTATCTTGTACCTCCCACCACCACAACCCTCGATGACTCATTCTAACATACTATCCCCACCATTTTTGGGGTCTGGGAACACTCAACAGTTTTTCCCATGTAAATTAATAGTAATTGCTTCTTCACTTTACACCATTTTCAGTTTTTTTTTTTTAAGGAACGCTCTACCTTTGGATAGTGGGGAAACCTGTATATCCATTAATCTTTTCACAGAGATTAACTAGTTATTATATAAATATCATTAAATATAAATTTTGTCTGTTACTGTTGCATATAACTCTCTAGACAGACAGGCCCTTACTCCATTATATACATGTGTGTTCTGAGAATGGCATAAAGAAACATTAAAATATTCATCATCATCAGCCATTATAAGTCCACTGCTGGACAAAGGCCTTTCCCATTTCCTTCCATGACAACCTATCCTGTGCTAGTCTCTGCCAAATCTTACCGGCAAACCTTTCTATCTTGTCTCTCCATCTTGTGTCTGGTCTTTTTCTACTTCTTTTACTGTCCCATGGACACCAATCGGTTAGTCTTCCCCCCCCCCCATCTATTGTCATCTCTTCTTGCTAGGTGGCCAGCCCATCTCCATTTTTGCAGTTTAATTAGTTGTATAATATCCTTCATCCTAGTCCTTTCTCTGATCCATGTTGATCTTTTAGAGTTATCCCTAGCATTGCTCTTTCCATGGCTCTCTGTGCTACTCTGAGTTGGTTTTCTGCTCGTTTGGTTAATTTCCATGTTTTGCATCCATAAGTCATGGCTGGTATTATGCAACCGTTGTATACTTTACGCTTTAGGCACATTGGCAAGGTGCTTTTCAGAATGTCTCTATTCAATATAACAAAATTGCTCACAACCCTTATTTGTTAACTGAATTTGGATTACCTACAAGCGTCATTTAGGAGTTACGTTCCTCCTCCAGTTCTTAACATTCTCTGATAGACAAGGTATGAGAGAGAGCGTGCAAATCTATACTGACCATCCACATTATGTTTGTCCTCTTTTATCATTTCCCTTCAGTGGTCATCTGGTGAACAGGGCTGCAAAATGTGGCTATCAGAGCAACATTCATTTATATTTATTCCCCATACTTTTCTTCCATATATGTATGCAATCAATAAGTACAGGAGCAGGCATTCAAAAAAGCAGAGTTTCTAGGAAGCAATGAAATATTGAGGAAATTTCTGGATGAGTGACCCGACATACAGGGTCAGGCATTAAAAAGCAGAGTTTAATGGTGTGTGTGTGTGTAGTACAAAGATTATGGTGCACCAATCTTCTGGGGAGCAGTGCCAGATTAGCTTATATGCAAACTATGTCACGTTGTAGTGCCCAAATCATTGAGGGGGCCCACAAATAAATAGCAATATGGATCTTTATTACTATTCCCTTGGGAAAAAAGATCAATCATAAATAAAATAATTACTTAATACATTTAGCATATGAATAAGATTAATATTTTATAGTTTATACTATGAGATGCCTTATTTTAACATTCGTAAATAACTGTTATTACTTTTATAATTTATTGCATATTTCTTACAGTTTTTGAGATTGTTTAATTATAAACTTTTGTTTTTTCTCTTTCTATTACATTTAAAAAAATGTCTGCTTATGTTTCATTATAAATTTCTCTATCGACAAACTATTTCAATATAAACTTAATATTCAGATTTCATAATTTCAATATGGTGGGCTCCAAAATTAGGCGTGGCATAGGGCCCATTGTGGTATTAATCTTGCCCTTGTGGGCAGGGCCAATAGTGGGGTAGCCACTAAGGGTTGAACTTACTGAAGTAGTAATTGTTTACTAGGATAGTTTATTAGAAATTACACCATTGCTAGGCATCTAATTAGGTATGTTTTGATGATCAGAATAATAAAATGGAGGAAGAATGCAGAAATTTAAAAAATGGAGAGGCAGAAATTTAAAAAATGGAGAGGCAGAAATTTAAAAAATGGAGAGGCAGAAAGCAGAAGAAATAAACGAGAAGAAAGAAAAGTATGAATTCAAAATAAAATGCAGGTTTAGTTTTTGTTGGTCATGTGTTTCCATTAGTATGCTTGATTTTGTTTTCTTCTCAAATTCAATAACCCATGAATATTAAAATCAAAATATCATCATCTGGAGAATTAAACTCGGGCCAGAAAGAAATGTTGGGGCTTTACAGCTTTGAATACAAATCAAATGTCATCCTAAATGTTGGAAAGTTCTGAATTATAAATTTGATAAAGATAATGGATTAAAAAAGAAGTGAGGATAAAATTTTATTAATAAAAATGAAGATTCTGATATTCTGAATTTACAACAAGAGAATGAACTTAAGGAGGGTTAGTTAAAGGCTAATTTAAGGTTCTAAGTTCTATGGAGTATAAGATGAATCAGTTTCCTTTCCTTTAAATTATTACATTATCATTAGGTAAGCATGCTGCATTGAGGAAAAGATAGAAAGGAACAAAAGACTGAATGTGTGTAAATGGTCAGCTCAATACTGACAATTAATAAAATGGACATAATTGTTTCATCTATTCATATCAAGTGGCTTCTGGTCTTACATCTTGTTTGTTGGTGGATATTGATTGGTTAGAAAATTATAAATTATAATTTGAATTCAGTACTTGGTGAACCAAGGTTTGAAAACGTGGCAAGTAATTGGTTTGTGGAAACCAATTTATTTTCAATTGATTGATATGATTATGAAGACTAATTTATTTTCAAGAGTTTAGCCTTGAAATAAATTTCAATTTTCAACAATGAACAATGAATTATAAAACTTTCCACAAGAAGCCATCTTTCATATTGTTGTCAATAAACTCAGTACAAATCACTTAATACCACATTCTTAGAGATTTGAGACATAAATATTGTCTCAACCCTAAGAATCAGTTAACATTAGAGCAAAAGAAATAACCTACTGCCTAGCATCATTCATCTCAGAGGAGGAAAACTAACTGCAGACCAGAACAATATAGCTTTGTCTTTTTAGCTCTGTATCGCAAGGGTACTTTAAAAGGTGTAAAATGTCTGAAAAGCATACTTTATATTTCTTTAAGAAATGAATTCCAAAATGATTTTTACTTTTGAAAGATAAATTTTGTGTCATTCTCAGCAGATAAAATAGAGGATAAAGGTAGAAAATAAAACAAAAGAAGTTACAAAGAGAAAAAAAGATTGATTATGCCCCCCAAGAAAAAGTATATGTTACAAAATTAAAACCAGTAAAGCAGAATGGAACAATTGTTATATAGTGTAGACTAATGTCCCTTTTTAAAACGGGACAACTCAAGTTGGCCAAGCCTCCTGAAATAAAGTTATATTGTTCCTCACAAGATTCCAACATGTTCCCAACAACACCGGAACACAATCCGCACGGAACAAGTGAACCAACAACACTAACTCGTTTCAGACCGATCGCTCTCCTACTGTATCCAGCAGAGAAGCATTCTGATTTCTTTCTCCCCCAACAGCATTTTTATCAGGACGGGAATCAATCATGTACCTGGATGTTACGCCAGCCGATCATAACTTATGGGCATCACAGAGACGAGTATCACACACCCGGATGTAAATCTTTACATCACATTACATTACGTGTATGCAAATGTGTTGACTTGTCTCTTTTAAATATAATAATATCATAGTAGTGTACCTTCTTACCTAAAAAAAAAAAAAAATACAAGTTAAAAAAGTATACTTTAAAAAATGTCAGCAGCTAATGTAACTGGTTTCTGTCAAGATTGACAATAGATTACAGCTTTTTTATTCCTACTGCCTGAGAGGTTAAGGTAGTGATGGTAGAGTGGTTTGCCAAAATATTCATGCACACACACACTTCTGTTAACCATTGGCATACCAGCGATGAGATAGAGCACAAGATGAGATGGATTTATGCCTTTTACAAGGGTATTAGTGCAAAGTAGCCTCAACCAGAATTTGAATAATTTGCAGATTCTGTTTACTATGCTGATAATTGTTGTGCAACAGTTTAATGAGCATTCAAAATTTAAAAAACAAAACTAAAGAAACTCTTCAACATCTTAACAAGTAGACATTTTGTGATGAAGTTAATAATCAGTTTCTTACTGAAGAATGGGGCTATAGCAGATTTGACTTTTGTTCAAAATAACTAAATAAAATCAAAGCAATATGTGTGTCCTGAGGTGATAATTTTCTTTTCAGACATATATAAATTTGTAAATGAATAATACACAATTGATATGATTTTTTTTCTGTATTATTAAAATAAATGAATTTGCATTCAATCCCAGGGAATCAAAGTCGGAGGAATTTTGGGTTACTGGAGTTGGAGTCGGAGTCAGTAAAAATATACTGACTCAGAGTTAATGTAAATTGTAACATTACTACTTGAAAACATGCCCAATAGGTCGATTTTTGAGCTACATCCTGTGTAAGGCCTGCCTGAATGTAAATAAACTCTCTGCAAAACCTTAAAATATTAACTTTTCAAAACGGACAAATTTCCTGAGAAAACGGAAGTCTTATGGATTGAAAGCACAAAAAATTACTTGCAAATTTCTTTCTCTATTTTTGAAAATGTATAACCCTTGGTTATACAGATATAAATGGTACAGTATTATACACAGTATTAAAGGTTTAAGAAAGTATATTTTTTATTAAAAAGTATAATTAAATACCATATTGATCATTAACACATTGTTCTTCAATATTAATTGTAAAAAATTCTAAAAAAAATTCATGTTCCATTCATTTAAATTTTATTTTCAAACAATGCTTTAATCACAGAAAGGAAGAGTTATGTACCTAATTGAGCTTATTTCTTTTAAAATAGTTATTTGTTAAGTTGCTTTGAGTGTTCAAAGAATTCCAAAACATTGAACTGATAAAGAAAGATGTTGTTGATTTCTTTTGTATCTTTTTATAAAAATAAAGACTTTTTTTAATTTTAAAAGTTTTGTCTTATGTTCAAGGTGTTACTCAGTAATGTGTATATTTGGATATTTCTTGCTTATATAGTCCTGAAGTTAACTGGAAATGAAAAATCTAACCAATTTTAGCCAATTTGGGCCATTTTAAAGCCGTCAGTGTCAGTCGGAGGTACCAGAAATTAAGGAGTCGGAGTTGGATGTTTTGGTTTTTACAAGTATAATTATTTAAACTGTTTTTAGTTTTTGGAATTATGAACTCTGCATTGAATTTTTGAAACAGATTTATTCCTTGTTATATTTCTTGTTGATTTTTAGCTAAAATAAAAGTTTTACATTTACTTTTTAGGAGCCATTGATACAAGATTTTATTGGGAAAGAATGGGAAAGAAAAAAGAAACAAAAAACGAGGAAAAAGAAAAAGAAAATCGAAAATGTCCACTAAGTTAACTATTGCTTCAATGCAAATAGTTTGCCTTATTAATTCTAAGAATTCAGAATTTTTTAAAGCTGGATTAAAAAACAGGGTTTTTTTAATGGAAAAAGTAGAGTGAAAGATTGTTAGGTTAATAAACATTACTTTGAAACTAATTTGACAAATATGACAAACCTTCTGCATGAGCAGAATTTATATGCGAGTCGTGTTGAGAGAAAATTATTATTTTTTTCTTCCCATACACACTGAAAAACTGACAAACTCCATTAGAAAGCTCATCAATTCAGAAACACTTTTTTTTTTCCACAACTACTCTCATTTGTAATCTAAACAGCATTCTGGCAGGCAATATAAATTCTCTCATCCTGTATGTTTGATAGGAGTGACAAGAATTTCTTCATTTCATGTCTTGGCTCCAAACAAATTAAACATTTGCACTCGACTAAAATAACTGAAGTGATTTCCCTATTTCTCACAATTTCCAAATAGCATTGGTCTTGTGTCCAGATTGGTACAGAATTGATAAATTTCTCTATCATTTTACTCAGAATGTAATAAAATGAACATAGGAGAGAAAAAGAAAGAATCACGTCAATTTTTAAAAAATAATGCAATATGTTTTTTCTTGTATGTCTTTGATAGAAACATTAGTAATTAATATATAAACAGTACTAAAATAATGTTTTAGTATGTTATGAGTACTAGATTGACTGCAAA
Source organism: Architeuthis dux (assembly GCA_006491835.1). Lineage (NCBI taxonomy): Eukaryota > Metazoa > Mollusca > Cephalopoda > Oegopsida > Architeuthidae > Architeuthis > Architeuthis dux. Next base: position 508,882 of record VCCN01007248.1, read on the forward strand.
GAATGAAAGGTTTGCCTTAGTTTTTCTTTTGGTTGAAATCATAGTAAAAAGTGCCACTAACCTAGCACTGTAGAACCTTTGACTTCTTAGCCTCTGTGTTAGTCTCTAGCCACTGAACTGAACAAACAATTATTAAAAGTAATAGCAGATAAAAAGACATGAAAATGTTTTACTTTGGTGACTGCTGAAACAAAGAATTTTGTCATATACCAAATGTAACAAAAAGCCAGGCCAACAATAGACTAATGTTATGATGTTGGTCAAGGGTAGGAAATTTGTTCTGTACTGCTTGATCAGTGGACAGGTTGATCACCTTTGTAGTAACGAATAGAAGCAAGATTTATTCAGGTTTATTTTGTTCTGTCTATTTTTTTCTCTCTCTTTGTGTTTCTTGTTTGCTTTCGAAAATAGTAAACAATCAAAATATAGACATTAGCTGCAGTACCATGATTAGAAACTGACCCCAAAACTGTCAACATAGGTTTCTTCTGCTTTTAAGTTGGTCTGGCTGGCTGGCTATGTATATATCGCATTTACAGCCCCAACACAGCATGCTGTCAAAAGACATTGATCATGTGATGGTTTCTATTGAGTGACTAACCAGACCTGTTTTCTTGGTACCCGCTTGTTTGGAAGTTAGAGATGAGAATCAAAAAGGAAGAGAGAAACATTCAGACAGAGAATGGATTTCAAGGAAGAAGACTCAACTTACAACTTAAGTTCTTTATAAACACTTTCAGAAATATAGTACAAGTGTGCGTATATATCTTCACTAAGAATTAAAATGAATATTACATTAAATGAAAAAAAATAAAGAAATTACACTTTAATCTTAAAGGCTAAAAAACGGAAAAGTGAATGTTTGTATTTGGTTAAATCATAATAAACAGGTTTCACAAAGAGAATTGTTTTAAACCCAATCTTATTCGCTACTAACTTATAGAAAAATGATAGAACATAATAGAAATGCTTTAGCTTAGAACTAAAATAACATTTATAATTGAAATTGAATGCAAATTTGCATTTTAGCAAAAACAATAAAGTAACAATAAACAAAACAATAAAATAAATTGCAACCACAATTTTTTTTAATTATAAATAAAAATGATAGTTGTAACTGAAATATCTGCATCAAAATAGCATATGCTTTGTAATGTGACACAAGACTTTCTCTCTCTTATTAGAACTGACAGTATTTGCATGACTTGATCAAGAGTAGATGACAGCATGCGATGAAACAGGATTTTGGGTTATTGCGCATGTGTAACAAATCCATCAAAAGCACATATGGTGGTGGCGTAGTGTGTGAAAGAAAATTTAGGAGATGGTTTTCCTGTTTGAGAAAAGGGGACTTCAGTCTAAAGGATGAGCCAAGAGAAGGTCGCCCAAGAAGACTTAATTCTGAGGCACTGGAAGCAGCTGTTGAAGCTAACCCCACCATTACAGTTAGGGAAATAAGCCGGCACTTCAATGTAAGCCATATGACGAAATGAAAAGGCTTGGGAAAGTGTCAAGGGTTAGAAATAATCGCAAATGTGTCGAATATTGTGCATCATTGCATACCCGTCAGCTTCAAATGCCTTTTTTGGACAGAGTCATTACTGGGGATGAGAAGTGGATCCTTTAACGCAATGTTAAGTGAAGGCGTCAGTGGCTTAGTTGTGGTGGAAAGCCTGCTCAGCAGCCAAGAGTGCGCATGCATCCAAGGAAGATTCTTCTTTATTACGAGCTGTTAAACAATGATCAAACAATCACAGCCAAAGTTTACTGCCAACAGCTAAGGCATTTAAAATCAGCTTTGGGCAACAAACGTCCATCTTTAGCAAACAAAAAAGTGATCATCCTTCACCATGATTCACGCACGACCCCATACTCTATGAATGACCAAAGATCTCCTGGGAGAATTCGGCTCGGAAAAAATGCTTCATCCACTGTTCAGAAATTTGTAAAGCCATTTGGATGGACATAGACTAACTTCAAAAGGAGAGGTCGAAAATGAGTTACTCAAAACCTAAAGAATTTTATACACGTGACTTCAAAAAGCTTGTTGACAGATGGGATAAGGTCATTGAAGACAATGGTGACTATATTAATGATTGAATACATCTATAATAACCACTATTTTGTTTTATTTGTCATTGAAAAAATTCGGACAGAACTTTTGTTACAACCTAATAGGTCTATTACATTTTCAAATCAGAGTTTTGCCATAATATACAGAAATATACAGGATAACCTCAGGTCTACATGCCATCGACCAAGATTGTAAGGTTAGCATCTGTCCAGATGAAATCATGCTACAGCCATCCCTATGCAGTGCAACCAGAGACCACAGCAAGAAGCTACAAATTCAAACAGCCACCAAGGTCAAAAACACTTCTTCTCAGACAGATCTGCTCCTATCTGGAACAAGCTATCAGATGCAACAGCCTCTTCTAACACACATATTTAAATCAAATCTTAAAAAAGATCTCAGACACCAAATGTTCAAATATGAATTTCAAACTAAATAATAAACCCCCTCCAAAAAACAATCAGAACAGAAACTCAAAACCACAGTAGGACTTATACGTACAGATACACATAATAAGCAGACTAATCATACACTTGACATGAACATCAAACGTCACAGCCACCAATCTCTTGCTCTCACTAAAAACCTAAACTCATAAGAGTAAAGTAATTAATTTATTTCATCTTGACAGTGAGACCAACCTGTTATGGAAAATTAAAGCTCTGGTCACGTTTCAATATTTTCTGAATTGCCTTTCTAGCTGTGGAATGAAGGGTCAGAAAGCTGACATGTCAGCTATTGCTATTGCCAGAGACTAAGAGGCATAAGATGACCCTTCAGCAGAAGTGGCTAATAATGTATACTGTCACTTCTATTGTTAATCACTTGCCTTTTTGGCTTGGTGCCATATGTTATTAATTATTTCTATGAGGTTTCTGGCAAAAGGATCTGAATTTTACAGAGATAAGCAAATGCCTATCATTCACTATATTTGCACAAATAAGCACAGCCAGCAAATAACTAGTCGCTTTCATCTAATAAGTATCCTGCTTTATTAAGAGTAGACTAAAAGTGAACTTTCACTAAGAGAATGTTACGCTAAAGCTATGAGCTAGTCTAATTTCTACAAAGTAAATGAATAATGTCAATTTCTATTCAAAAGTTTGTGCAAGCTTTATATAGAGGTTAGCACAATCGAGGTCGTCATGGAAGGAGATGGGA
>VCCN01007248.1:555195-572144 GCA_006491835.1 Architeuthis dux
TAAGGAGTAAATCTTTAAATTATCAGCCCTCTAGCTCCATTGGTTAGGCCTGTATGAGTGATACAGATAGCCAGCCAGACCAACTTGAAAACTGAAGAAAGTTTTGTTGACAGTTTTGGTTGATGGTTTCTAACAACTTCTGAAATCACTTCATAAGTTAAAAAGTCAAAGAGAACTCACAGAAAATTCTGTATGCAAGTTTTATTTAGCATTTGATCAATAAATCTTTTGACAATAGATTAATGAATGCTAAATTGAATTAATTAAAAATTTTTGACCTCTATTTCAATTTTATTCAGAGAATTTGATTGTTGTGATGTAATGGTTGGCAAAGCTGGTCTTGCGGATTGTTACTATACAGGTATACATACCTCAAAAGATACGCAAAATTTAGTTTTTGCATAAAATCTGAAGGGAAAATCTTTTGTGTTATTGTATGCTCCTATCTAGTAAAATTTCTTCCCAGGGGGTTTAAATGTTATAAGACAAGAAATCATACTTTTAGTAATAGTCAAAGTTTTTCTTTTTCCAATATGTACCTCAAAAGATACACGGACATATTCACCCATAATTTCAAAACTATTATTCCTAGAGCCCTAATGTTTTTTTGCTTTTCATTGTCAATTGTCTTATTAACACTAAATAAAATGCAAACTTATATTGAAGCTTCATTTCCACTGCACTACAAAATTAGCACTACATGTCCCTCAAAACTGGCATATAGAAATTGGAGGCTATTTAGATATGACACATGAGCTGGTTTTAACCATTGAATTACTATGAATGCTACTTTAAAAATAGAAAATCTATACAAAGATGAGATATTTACATCTTATAAAATACTAAACTTGTTAACTGAAATTCATGTTCACAAAGTTTAGGAGTTATTATGTGAAAAATTGTATTGTTATCACCCATCAGAAATTATCCTCTCCCCTACTTTGCAAAGGAATATGAAGAAATGCAATTATTAGCAGTTTTCCAGAAAGAAATAAACTTTGTGAATAAGGAACAATCAGTTTTGGATTTTAGAATGTTAGAAAATCTATCATGAACACGGTTTATTTTACAGATTCCTTGAATGTCCTTTTCCTGAATTTGGACATTTTATTGAAAGAATGACCATTTTTTTCCCACTGAAATGTTACATGAAGATTTTGTATGTAATGTTATAAATCAAACTAAACTTCCCTATCAATTCTAAAGCTATCTGGGGTTGAGGAAAGGAACACAGAAATTCTTGATATGGCATTTGAATTAATCATGATTTCTTACTAAAACATTTCAAAATTGAAATGGTTGTTCAAGTCTAAGTCTGAAAGCAGGTACCAAATATTTGGATAAATACTGAAAGCATTGTGTCCCTTACAAATAGTCGATTCATGTATTTATAAAATTTAATATACTCAACTATATAAGCCCCAACTGAAAAAAAGCCCTAGGAGAACTACAATTTAAAATAAAGTGGTAGACCATTCATAACAGTTTCTAGACTCCAGATACTTAGCTAGGCCACACATACTATGTAGCACTAAAAAGGTCTCTTTATTGTACTTCCAATTTCCATTTTTACGTTAAAATAAAATTACTGCATAATGTTTTAAAAAGTGATCTTGACAGGTCAGTTTTGCTAACGCCTGTGGAAAACAAAAAATCTGATTGCAAATAGAAAGATGAAAGCAAATACAAAAATGTACAAAGAGAATTTGGAAGGAAAATATTTAGCAGAGAACAAAGAAAGAATTTGAAATAGAAATAAAAATGTAGAAAGAGGTAAATATCTCCAGAATACAATTGGAAGAAATGAAGTCAGAGCAGACAGATAAAAAGGGAAAGTCCAGCTTTACTTATTTTGAAGAAAGAAATTCTTTTTTTTCCCTCCAGTGATGTGAATAAAACTTTCTTTCATCACAATCAAGCCAGACATCTGGCAAACAAAATGGAATCTTTGCAGTAAATATCTAATCAGAATGTATAAAAACTAAAAAGAAATGACAGCTTGTCTAATTATTTTTTTCCTTTTTTTTTTCTATCACCCTTCACCTTACCTTCAAGGCAGATAATGGCTTTGTGATTATAAGACCAAACAGGATACTATCAAGTAAAATAGAATTGAATTTATTTCTGCAATGTAAAGAATGGCCACGGATTGTAAAATCTTGAAATGTAGCATTCTTTTAATGGTGATTTCTTTTACACAGAACCTCAGCATATTTTGTATGCTGCCAATTTTCTTAGAAATAAGAATATTGTGATGGCCAATTTACTTATAGTTCAATATCATCATCAGCCTTTTAATGTCCATCATTGGACATAGACCTTCCAAGATTTGCCTGATCTTTTTATCTTGTTGTGGCATCAATATCTCCTAAACCGGTCTAAATCGTCACACCATCTTATTTTCTGCTGGCCACAATTTCACATATGATCTCTGCAGATCCACGTTGTGACTCGTGATTCCAGCGGTTGTCTGACATTCTTACAACATGGCCTGCCCATTGCCATTTGAGTTTTCTAATGGATTCTATGATATCTCTGACTGTATTTTCTCTAATATACTGTGCTGTCTTCTGGTCTGTACATGTGATATTAAGCATGATTCTCTCTTGTGCACATTGCATGGTCCTTAGTTTGAGAAAATCCCTAGGAATTTCACAAAATCCCTAGTTTCACAATCTTACTGTAACATAATACAATAATCTTCAAGGAGCTTGGAACAGAATTCTTTATAACACTAATAACTTTTTTTTCTAAATTCCATTACTCATATTCAAATGACAAAGATTCATGCTATACCTGTAATATTCTTTTTAAAAAACAAGTCATATATAAACAATTTTACAGATTTAAATTGTATACCTACAGGTTCTCTAGAGATTTTAAAATATATATAAACATTTAAAATATTTGGAAGATATCTATCAGTATGTAGATATCCAGCAAATCCATAAGCATTCATGAAGGATGTCAAAGGTTAAATAATTAAGGACAAAGTTATTATCAAAGTATTATCACAAAGAGGAAAGGATGTTCTCTGAACAAATTCTTTATCACTACCTCAAATGTACTTTTATATCATGAGATAACAGAGAGGTCAAGCCAGATAATGATTCAATTAACCTATTATTCTCATATCATAAGTGAATGAGTATCAACTTTATCAATGGTATATTCTGGAAGTACAAGAATAGAATACAATTGATCAAGATATTTGAATAATAGTAACCTTCTTCTCACTCTCAATCTGTAGACCAGAGACTTGCTATTTAGCCATAGAATAATTGAGTGCTTTAGGAAAACTCCTTAGCTATCATCAGGCCATTTGTGTTTGAACTATAGAATTTTTTGTTCTTTTTTAGTTCAAGTGGTAGAGCTCATGCTTAAATTGTCATTGGGAATATAAAGCACACATTTTCTTTCTGTCTGGGAGAAAATCTCCCATGATGTACCAGTAAATGAGTTATTAATGATTTTCTTTTAACTAGCATCCTCATCTTTTTTTGTTTTTATGACAATGTTTCAAGATGTTGTTTTCTTGAGCCTTCCTTAGTTGTTTGTTGCATGAAAGATTCCAACAGACACACCTATATAAAACAAAGAGTCTCATTCAAAACTCCCTAAATGTTACCACATGCAATATATATCTAATGAAGGCCACAGAGTACATTGGCTAAAATGTTGTGTTAAACAACAACGATGAAGATACTAGTCTGAAAAAAAGTCTTTGAATGATATGATAGTAAGCTTTTCTAGAAACAATTTGCCTCATTAGTAAAGATTATGATCACTTTAACTTAAAGCATCATCAAAGTAATTATAGGATTAAGACAGCTTACTTAACTTTCCCTATAAAACAGGCCAACTTTTTGTAATGAACATTTAAAGGAAGGAATAAGTGAACTGTTCCAACTGGCCCCTCCTCGAAATCATGGTGAATATGATGTGAATAAATTTTGTGCTAATTTTTTACAACATCTCCATCACTTGAAACTGCTTCACCTTCTTTCATCATGCATTTGGCCATTTTTCTTTTTGGCAGAACTTAAAAGCGCTAAATTAGCATGCCTAAAGATTTGGGCCATTTTTTTGCATGTTTTTGACCATTTTTAGTATCATTTTGGTCATTCTTTGGCTATTCTCTTAAAAAGGATTAGCACTTTTTTTACCAACACTGAGCACTTGTACTTGCGGACCCTCAGACTTAATGGATGGCTCCCCCCTATTCGCTGTACCAAGGCGACAGATCTGAATCTTTCACTAATCGATGCCAGCCAATTCTGCCATTTACAAAAGCAGGTAAAGTAGGGTGGAAGTGCCTGTCTGTCTAAATTTATATGGATTAAATTAAATATTAGAGACAGGATTACACCATTTGTTATATTTATTTATATATATATATTCATTTTACAAAAAATATTAAATTAAGTATTAGAGATGGGATTGAATTAAACTAAATTAAATATTAGAGAAGAGACAGGAACACCATTGGATGTATTTATTAATATATATTTATTTAAATAGATTTTTTATACAACTTTTACCACCAAAAAACAAAAACAAGAGAACAAAATAAAACAACTTCTTTTTCTTCAAGATGAAGGAGAAATCTTAATATTTTTTGTAATCTATATAAATAAATATAACAAATGTAATCCCATCTCTAATATTTAATTGAATTCTCATGAATTTAGGAAATTTAGATAATGCATTTAGGCGTATTTAGACAGACATTTTTAGTCACTTCCGCCCTATCATACCTGATTTCATACATGGCTGAATCGGCTGGCGATGATAAGTGAAAGATGGCCAAAGAATGTTAAACATCTGAATGGACCTGTCTGGAAAATCTATCAAAATGAAGTATTCTTTGAATAAGTACAGCTCCAATAGAACTTGTTACACCATGTTAAAAAATGCTTTCATATAACCAGGTTATGTAAGCACTTATCAGAAAAGATAAGTTATCTGGGTGTCAAAAATCTTTCAAAAAGCTGTACAGCAAAAGTAGAGAGGACAGAAGTTCCCAAGTTAGTTCAATGACCAGTTAAGGAGAAGGGTCAAGTCTCAGTGGTAAAGATAAATTCCCGATAGGTTTGATGTTATCTATAGCACTGATAATCTTTTTTTTTATATTAAAAGATAATTAGAAAAAGTGCCTGAGCAGAAACTATTTAGTTGGAAGCCTTCATGACAATTTCCTAATATATGCATGCATTTTACACATATATACATATCCACTAAGTGTATGCAGTGAATTCTTATGTTGGTCATGTTGCACTGTAATTAATATTGTCAAACAACAATCCATGTCCAAGGATGGAATTGATTTTGTTTTTCTATTGTAGTAACAACAACAACAACAATCCTCACCTAATGAGGAGTGTAAACTCTTCACTTTTTGTCCTGTCTTATGTCTTAAAATTAACATTTTCCTACCGTGATTTGAAATCACAACCAAGTGATTGCTACTAGGCAGCTCTCGTACAAACTGAAACAAACTGACTTACACATCTACAAATCTATTTATTATATATTCAATACAAAAGTTGCAGGAATCAATCAGCTAAAATCGTCAACATAGGTTTCTTCAGTTTTCAAGTTGGGCTGGTTGGCTGTGTATGTATCACATGTACACCAATGGAGCTAGAGGGCTGAAAATTTTAACATTTACTCCTTATTATGTCTAGAAAAAAACCCCACTGTTTTTGTTTTTTTTAAAAATTCACCCCATAATAGGTTTTTAGTGTGTGTAGGGGGGGTGCAATTTACAATGTAAGTTTATGCCTGCTTGTTTTTTGAAAATTCAGACTTTTTAGTGATCTAACAAAATGTGAGAGAAGTAACTTATTCATTGATCACCCCCAACACAGCATGCTGCCAAAAGATGTTGGTAACATGACGGTTTCTATCGAGTGACTAAACAGACCTGTATTCTCTTTCTTTTTTTTGGTCCTTTTATTTATTTTTTTGTTCATTTGAATCATTTGGCTAATTTCAGTCTCCATAAAGTATTAAAGAAAAGATAATTTGGCATTGCACTTCAACAGAAGTCTCTTCTCGGTGAAAGCCTTCTTCAGCTGACACTATGCCTGCACGATTCTACAAACAAGTATCAGTAGCAGAAAACATGAAGTGTTATCTTCAGGCAGACATCTTGTTTCTCACAACTCACAATTTAATTGGCAATTACAATGCAAAACTTCCTTTCTGCTTTCTTTTTCTGAATGCATTATTTTATTATTTATTTTTTTAAAGGAGCAATGGCTTCTGTCATCAGGAAAATTATAAAATAATAATAATTACAAAATTTAATTACTGGGGAAATTATTATCTGAAAAGTAATATTTTTTAATCCACATTGACAATAATAATCTGAATTGGATTATCATGGAAATAATAATCCACATAATAATCTAGAAAAGTAATATTCGATTATTTCCACTAATCAAAATAATACAGGCTGAACCTCTTTAGTCAGGCATTCTGTGGTCCCATGGTCCGGCAACTCCCATGGTTCTGCACATTTTGATTTTGCTGCCATTAGTTTGTGAATCTGCCACCAGGGCAAACGCTAATGTGCCGAACCTTGTTTACACTGCAGCCAAGTGTTTTGGTGACACAGTCTTGTTAATTTCATATATTCAGCTGTAAAGTGTAAACATAAACCATTATCTATGCTTGAAAAGGTGGAGTTACTTACAAAAATTAGGAACTTCGTAAAGAGTTTGTGTGAGTACTATGGGGTCAGGTCGTCTACTCTGTATGATTTAAAGAAACAAAGAGAGCAAAAGTTTTGTGTTGAATAAAAATCTTTTTTTTAAAAATGGATCTCAAAAGGTAATTTTCTATTGTCCAGCAATGACCGGGTCCCAAAGATTGCCGGATTAAAGAGGTTCAACCTGTAAAATAATCTATACATATAAAAGCCAAATATGCAAATGGATATGTTCGCTTGGTTGTATATTGTATGTTTGGTTGTCTGTAGTGTCTGCTATCTGAAATCCTACAACTCATAATGGACTGGTCCACATGAAATAGATTGTACAACGAATAATAGAATTAAAGGATAGAAAAATGAGACATGCCGTTCCCATATCAAAGAAGTACGTTGACCAAAGTCAACAGACAAACATGTCAGTCAATGGAATGCAACAATGTCAAATGCTTTCTCTTTCCTTTTGACTACCTTTGATATAACTGACACAGTGAAGAATAATTAGCCAAAAACTCGCAAAAAAAGTCAAAATGGCTCAAAATTTAAACAAAAAAGTTCAAAGCCAAATGCTTTTTAAAAAAGGCCAGATTTGTCAAATTTGGCCATCAACTTTATTGTGTAATAGTGGGGCCGCTTAGTCTAATAATTGTGCATTCTGTGATAAAAGCATATATTAATAAAACTGACAACTTTTTTCAGATCCAATTTCGTATCAGCAATGAATATATGATATTGAGGACATAATTAGTTGAATTTTGTACCATACATTGTTCTTGAAAATTGCCAGTTGGATAATACATGTAAATCATTGAAAATTTAAGATTGCAGCCATGACTGGTATGAAATGTTGGTGGTGATGATAGTAACAACTAATTATGTCCTCAATATCATATTATATCCATCGCTGATACAAAATTTATTTGAAAACTTGTCACTGGTAGCCATTTTGAAATGGCGGCCATGGGTGACATATTGAAAATTCATGGCTCAATATCCACATTTTTTTGGAATGCCTTTGTCTATAAGTGTACCAAATTATATGCTTTTATCATAAAATGCACAATTGACTTGAAATTTTCGACTATAAGGAAATAAGTTATATAATTTAATAAAATAAGTTTAATTTTATGACTTTTTTTTTCATGCCGCACAATGTTAGTGGTGACTTTTCTTAAGTTGAGACTTTCAAAAAAACTTAACTTAATATATTTTTTAAAAAAAGAAAAAAAAAAAAAGAAAAAGGAAAATCACTTTTGGCTCCTTATTGCCGATCCATACATAAAAAAACCAGTCCTTTTTGACAGGTAAATGCTAGGGAAGTAATAATGATTCAAACAGGTCTGGTTAGTCACTCAATAGAAACCATCATGTGACCAACATCTCTTGCCAACATGCCCTGTTGGGGGTGATCAATAAAAAAAAATTGAAAAGGGGTGATCAATGAATAAGTTACTTCTCTCACCTTTTTGGGGGCAGTGATCACTAAAAAAGACTGTATTTTCAAAGAACAAGTGTGAATGCTGCTGAACACAAACTAAGTGACCAATTCAGCATAAATTTTCATTGCAAATTGAACCAGCCCACTAAAAACCTATTCGGGAGGGGAGTGGGATTTCCCCTCAACAAAAAAAAAAGAAAGTTTTTTTCTAGACATAATAAGGAGTAAATATTTAAATTTTCAGCCCTCTAGCTCCATTGGTATACGTGTGATACATACACAGCTGGACCGACTTGCTCCATTAGTGCAGCAAGTATGCATGATAGATACATATCAAGCCAGATAGCCAGCCAGACCAACTTAAACCGGTTTCTAAAAAGCATTTTACTTGTTTTATCCATGAAATGAGGTAAATAAAACAGAACACTTCATTTTCTGAATAGGAAGCAGTTGAATCTAAAATGACTGTTTACTTTGGTTAAATATTGCTTTAAATTGTTCATTATTAGATTTCCAGTGAGAGGGACCGTACTTTCTTTTAATTAAAACTGAAAGGGTTAAAATACAGTGTGTTTACATGAAATCCTGACTGATCTACATAATGCTCAGAACTTTAGTTTCATTTAAGGCAAAAATGGCCATTATCTTTTGTAAATCAACTCAAAACTATCACATATTTTTTAACTTGGTATTTTAATACTAACATTTTTATATCAGTATATATGTGCACATGTTTCTGAATGTTCATATGAATAAGGAAAAATAAAGAAGAAGTTATTATATACTATTATAATAGAATTATATGTATAGTTCTTATATAACTTGGTATTTAATGCTAACCAGAAATACTTTTTTTTTTATCCAAACTGGTTTTTAGTGTAGCAGCCATTTTACTAAAAATAGTCTTAAATACACAAATATGGTTTCAAACATCGGGCTGGCTTTATTACTTCGATAAGATGAGCCCAGATGATATGAAATACAAAACCAATTATAGTTCCCTTTAAAACACTGTATTCTTTTGGCTTTTTAAATACAGTAATAAATTTTGTCACAAATAATTTTTTTTAAATCCAGAAAATATTAGTGTTGGTAAAGAAAGGTTATCTTTATTCAAACTTGTCTTTAAGTTCAGTTGTTCTTGAGAAGATAAATCAGTATCTTATCAGGTTTGTTAAAGTGGCCAAGTCTAATTGCCCAGACAATTAGCATGGTAATTATCAGTCCTAGGTTACAATTAACACTTTTTGCACCTTCAGATCAACTTTAAGTGTAAATTAATTAACAGAAAGAAATTGCCAGCAGCCAATTATCAAGCAGGTGACAAGGAAGGTATTTGGAAACCATCAACTAATTTAAAATGGTCGGAAGTAATTGAAGCCATTGTAAAATCATTTGTATTTAGCCATCTTCAAAAAGATGGCAAACCATAATTAGGAAGAAGCTAATCTTGATAAATTAACAATAGATTGAAATGCACATCCCACTGACACAGTGTTCATTTTTTTCTCTTTTGTAAATTCATTGCATTCGCTCTTGGACTTGATTACTGCTCATTGTCGCATTTACATCTGGCTATTTCCAGTGGAAGTTACCAATTAAGCACTCACAGAGTAGAATTGCCAAATGAGTTACTTCCACTGAAAATACCCATCAGTATGTACCCAGAATCTTCCTTCAAAGAAAAGGGAGATGTCATGATATAGGCTTATGCTAATTATCTCTTGTGATAGCCGGCCTATAAATAGAAACAGTGGAGTAACAAGTTAGTTACCAATTGGACACTCGCAGAGTAGAGATGCCAAAGAAGTTACTCCACTGGAAAAACCCATGTGTTAATGCGACACCCATATCCATCTCACGATTCCTTTCTTAACCCACTCTCCAATATGATCAATCAGCAGGAATCCAATTGTTACTCTGTGGTTATGTAATATTCCAAGGAATTGTGCGAAGAAGGTTGAGAGATTATAATCAACAAGCTGTAATATGCTGTCTTTGGAAGCCTATAAGATGCACTGTTTTTCCCAGTTCTAAATATTATACTGCATTCAATGCACTGATATTATTATAATGACTAAGCACCAAAGGATCAAGCTGTACAATAAACATATAATTCCTAATCAACAAAATAAAAAGAAACTGTCAACATATATCTCCTATCTGAAAATTGAAAACATTTAAAAAAAAACAAAAAAACATAATATACTATGCTTTTAATATCTACTGCTAAAATACCTGTTGCTTTGCTAATGATAAACCTAGGGGTGGAAATCTAAAGCAATGGTAGTATCTGGAAAAAAAAAAAAAAAAAAAAAAAGATTGTGGGCGTACAAGGGAGAACAAAACCATATTTAATAAAATAAAAATATCCTTATTTTCACAGTTTGTAATACCAACCTAGAGCATTGTCTTCAGTTGGATATACAATGAAATTTAACCACACACTGTATTAAATATAATAATGTGGTTGTTGTTTACAAAATGAATACAAGAATTTAGTTTTCAACTTGAAACAACTAAAAAGCTTAGACGTACACTGGTTGGCCTTGGGCTTTATTGTAATTAGATTACATAAAGTGGGTTTGGATTATAATGTTTGGATAATCATGTTGAAATCCTGAATATTGAAACCCCAAAAGATCAGAATCCCTCAAGGTTGAAATCCCAAAAAACACAGTTCTTAAAGGTCAAAATCCTGAAAATATAAAACTATTCAATCACATATTATTTCTTTTTTTTTTTTCCATAAAAGAAACAGAATTGTAGGAAAATCTATGAAAATTATTTTCTTCCACTATATAGGAACAGATTTAATTGCTTGATATATATTGAGATGTCATAAAATTAAATAAGCCCCCCCCCCCCTTATGTAAAAATATATTTCCACTAATTTTTTTTTACAAAGTAACTTCTTCATAAATAAATTCAGTCACCAAGGAGTAAATACTGAAGTTTTCTTAAATTGATTTGGGATTTGAACAGAAGGAAAATCTGTGTAGAGTTGTTCCCCCTTTGCTAGAGTTGTCTACCCTTGTTTTAATTTATTTTAATAAAATTGTTTATTTTTAAAGTGTGACAGACGGACCAACACAGTGCTATGATGTAGATCAGTGTTTCCCAAACTTTTTCGGACTACCTTTTAGAGCATATATTTCAGCAGTGCTCCCTGTAGAGTCGGTCAAAATGATACATTGAAAATTAAATTTTTTAAAAATATATAATCTAAGCATTTATTTTATAACCAAAAATATAATTGTACAAAAGTATCTGAAAGTAGTTCTTCGGACAATTGAACTCCTTGTTGTTTGTGTTGTTAACACAACGTTTTGGTCGATCCGTTCTTCAGCCTTCTTCAGGAAGAATGGATCAGCCGAAACGTTGTGTTAACAACACAAAGGACTATTTGAATGTTAATGACCCTTCTCAAAACTATAAAAAACACTTGATTAATTAATATAAAATAATTAACGTGAAGGATGAACCTGATGTGATGAGACTAACTTTTCTGGTCTTTCAATACCCTGCTACTGCCCCCTTGCCCCTTGAGTATTCTAGCACCCCCAAGGAGGTGGTAGCATCCACTTTAGGAATCACTGAATTTAGATATAAAATATATAAATTAGCAGCACTGAAGAGAAGTAACCAAAATACTTTGAAGCAGTACGACGGACCGAAAATTATTTTACATGACTATTATGGCAAGCTGCTCAACACACCATAAAGTCTGGCCCCTTCCAAACATGCACCTTTGGAATGGGCACTGCTCTAGTCTACTGGAATTATGATTTATACAGTAACTATGAATATTTGCTTCATTTCATGTGGCCATTTAGTTATCAAGTACTTATATATGTTACTAGTAATGTTAAATATAACTAGCAGTAACCTCTGGAAATTACACGGTTTAATAGAAACAACATCAACAGGTTAGTCACTCAATAGAAACCGTCATATGACCAATGTTTTTTGGCAGCATGCTGTGTTAGGGGTGATTAAAAAATTGGAAAAAGGGGTGATCAATGAATAACTCTCACCTTTTGTTGGGCAGTGATCACTAAAAAAGTCTGAATTATCCAAATAAAATAAGCAGACACAAACTAAGGGATTAATTTAGCATAAACCTACATTGTAAATTGAACCCACCACTAAAAACTTATTATGGGAGGGAATTTTCAAAAAACAAAAAAGTTTTTTCTAGACATAATAAGGAGTAAATGTTGAAATTTCCAGCCCTCTAGCTCCATTGGTATGGCCTGTACGTGTGATACATACATAGCCAGCCGGACCCACTTAAAAACTGAAGAAACCTATTTTGAAAATTTGGGTGACAGTTTTGGTTGATGGTTTCTAATAGCTGAACAAGTGGAAATTCCACAGTTTAATTAGAAACAACCACCAAGGAATAAAGATCAATGTGACATTTTTAATGTTTTATTTAGGAGTTACATATGTATAGAATACAACAAAATAAATCGAATAAAGTAAACAAATAAACACAACTATTGTTTAAATGTCTGCTTTATTCTTTCGCACTTTGTTTTGTTCTAGCTCTCTTCCTACCCTACTTTCTTATCAATATACATTCCTTCAACAGGCAAGCCCATCTCTCCGCCCCCATTCTCTTTAAAACGTGTTTCAAAAATCCAGCAGGCAAGCTCATCTTTCTTTTCTCCCCACTCTGTTAATAAAGTCCCTGTGTTATTGTGACATCATTTTATTAGGTGGTAGCAGTTAGGCACTTTAATTATTGAAATAGTATTCAACATTTTTAGATGGAGCATTGTCAATTACTAGAGCAGTTGCATGTTTGGAAGGGGCCGAACTTTATGGAGTGTGGAGCAGCCTGCCATAACAGTCATGTAAAATGAAACTATGGCTTCAAAGTATTTCGGTTACTTCTCTTCAGTGTGGCCAATTTAGATATTTTATATCTAAATTTAGATTTATAATTTTAGATGAAAGATGTGTAATTTTTTATTTATTTTTATTAGATCTCTTGAGAACAGCTGATCCAAATTCAACACTGCAATGCCTTGTGTGCTGACTAATATATCTGGTGAATATCAACTTTGTACAATGGACAGTTGTCAAGTAATTGTAGTGCATACACAATTGTAGTTAGATTATTAATCTTTGACTAGTATTTCATCTTATTTCTGTGGCTTTTTATTGCAACTCCCAGATCATCATTCTACTAAGTAGGCAGCATTGGTCAGAAATAAAAGATACATGTTTAAATCTTGCCGGAGGCTTATTATTTCCAATCCATGCTGCTTGCTTAGCAGTCACAGAATATAAAAAATGACCTTAGTGTTGCAATAAAAAGCAACAGAAATAAGATGAAAGAAATACTAGTTAAAAAGACACTATTTTTTTAAAAATAGTAAGGTTTCTTTTTGTATTAATATATGAGTTAATGTGTGTTCTGCTACTAAATTGTAAAAATACATTGTAAGGCTTGTATAGGCCCTACTAGTATACACTGTAACTGTACACTGGTGTCAACAATTATAGATTTGTTGTTAGGAATATCAGCATTACAATAACTATTTTGACTATGAGATATTGATTGTCCCTGGTAACAGCAATTGTATACTTATGTAAATGCCATTTCATAGACTTCCACTCAGTTCAAATCAATCTGTGTTATTCTTTGAAGTTCACCGCCTACCAGAATGTTCCATCTTTAGCGTGAGGAATAGACCAAAAATCACACACCATAAACTCAATACCTGCAGACCACAAAACAAAAAAGGAAATTGATCTGAGGTTGAGGCAGAATTAAAAGTAATTCTGATTTTCATCAGATATTGCAGCTCCTGTACAAAAAGTTCTTAATTTTGTTTTATAGGTATTTTGGTTTGAGACTTTGGTGTTTAACTTCTCATTCATAATACCATAGCACTGGACACAGTAATATTTGGATACTTTTTAAAAAAAGAACAGAAAAAAAAAAAAGATGCCTTTGGGGCCTTCAAATATATTGGGTGTAATATATAAGTCTATAGTAAAGATGTATTCAGATAATTAATTACAATTATTTCATTTTTCAGTATACAATAAAATATCTACAAGGAAACAAATATTCATAAATGTATACAATTATATCTGGATATACTTAAAGAAGTGACAATAAAGATCATGTTAGATGGTAAATAAAAAACACACTGACTACATTTAGACACATTGATTAAAAGTATTTTATAATAAATGATTTGTGTGATTGGCCACTCATGATGAACAGTTGGTGCAGCAGGTCATAGGGATATATAATAGATATAATATAGATAACTATAATCATGAACTACAAAGTAAACGCAATATTCAATGCTAATCTGCATTCTTATTATGATGATGAATATTTACTAAGCTTAGATTAGTATAGCACAAGTTCAAGTGGAGGTAGAAAGATTGTACTACACCAATCCTCCAAGCACGGGATGAGCTTGCCTGACTTAAAATCCTGGCTTTTTATTTGAACTTGAGCTCAAAACTCTGGCACTGATAAGAAATATACAACTCTCTGCCATAAGGCAGGCACTTATTATTGTTGTTTTGTTTTTAGCAAAATTGACTCTGGATTCATAATTAATAGAACTACATTTTGTGATCCTGGGGGCATCACCAACAATTATCAAACATTGTTGGTTGGTTCATCATAAGGCACATCAAACGCATTCTAAATCTTAACAGTGTTGTAAACCTTCTGAATAGTCTATTTAAAACAAGTGTCATCATCATCATCATCAGCCGTTATAAGTCCACTGCTGGACGAAGGCCTTTCCCATCTCCTTCCATGACAACCTATCTTGTGCTAATCTCTGCCAAGTCTTACCGGCAAACCTTTCTATCTCGTCCCGCCATCTTGTGTCTGGCCGTCTCCTACTTCTTTTTCTATCCCATGGGCACCAATCTGTTAATCTTTTCCCCCATCTATTGTCATCTCTTCTCGCTAGGTGGCCGGCCCATCTCCACTTTTGTTGCTTAATTAGTTGTATAATATCCTTTACTCTAGTCTTTTCTCTGATCCATGTTGATCTTTTTCTATCTCTCAGCGTTACCCCTAGCATTGCTCTTTCCATGGCTCTTTGTGCTATTCTAAGTTTGTTTTCTGCTCGTTTGGTTAATTTCCAGGTTTCGCAGCCATAAGTCATGGCTGGTATTATGCAGCCGTTATAAGTGTATTCTTCTGTATATGGCATATTTTTGTGATAGTTTGACTGCCAAAAAGCAGTAAATTCTTTTTTAAATGGCCAAAAAACAAAACCACAAAAAAATGGTCAAAACAAGAAATGTGCTAAATCAGCAACACTGGGTCTACTCCATGCCAGACCAACATGGCAGGTTTCATTTTTCATATGGAGGCTTTCTTAAGCAGAAATGCTCAAAGGCTGTAATTTAGAAGGCTGTTACAAAAGCTTAGGCCAAGTGAAGCAGCATTCAAGAGAATTCAATAAATGAAGCCATCAAATCAACTTGCACACTTATTATCCAACTGCAGGCAATGGAATGCATTTGACAACCTCTCTCCTTTGTCCAACCCAATTCTGTTCACTCTTGATTCCAATCCTGGCAGAAATGATTGCAGCTTCAAAGCAATCAGGATAAAAGATAAATCTGGAATATACTTAACCTTTTGTCAAGATCAGGTTCTCTTTCACAATTTCCCAAAATACAACCAATGAAATATAAATAATATGCTCTGAGAAGATTCTTTAGATGTAAAAGATTATGCACAGTTTGTATGGAAAGTAATGAACTGTTCTAATATATCAATATTAAGAAGCAAACTATGGAACCCTTTCTTATAGCACAAGACTGTCCATGGTTGATGCAAAATATTTGCTAGAGGCTAAATCCTTATTTTGAGTTCAAATTTAAGTCAACTGATTAAAGAAACATTTTTAATTAATAACACCAGTTTTCTATAATGATAAAAGATAATGCTACCCATTTTATAATAAGAGATTGACTACAGTGGCAATAAAAATCCAAAATATTTTGGGAAACCTTGAGAACTGTTCCCATATTTAAAATAAAATTATTTAAAGTCATAAAGTTTTTAAAATTATTTATAAAAATCCAAACATTTGTTCAAAATATGGGCTATTTATGACACTGTACTAAATTTCTAGCATAAATTTACAGAATCATTCAATGATAGCCTGTCTTCAGAGATCACATTCATTACCATTCAATATTGTTATATCATTGTAAGAGTATTACAATTACTTGAAATTTACACCGTGGAGAATCTGAACATAGTTAATACATTTTGTACATATTTAAATGAACTCCACTTGATTAGGTGAAATAGACTGTTCTAACATCCTGCACTTTCATGTAATCAGTTCAGTGGATAACTGATTTTCTCAAAACTTAGATGTAAGCATCAAAATTCATGAATGA
Source organism: Architeuthis dux (assembly GCA_006491835.1). NCBI lineage: Eukaryota > Metazoa > Mollusca > Cephalopoda > Oegopsida > Architeuthidae > Architeuthis > Architeuthis dux. The sequence goes on from VCCN01007248.1 coordinate 571,761, forward strand.
TAACCAGTTGTTGGAATTCCATTTGTGATGAAATGATCTCTAACATTTCAAAAATGCCAATTAATTGTATACCTAGCACAGTTGAGACCCATGGCCTGTTGTACTTCATTTGAATCACTTTCTTTACTTGCATATCAAAATAAAAGCCAAATTAAAACTTATTAATTTTATAATTTATAATAATTATTCCTTAGACTTATTTGCAGGTTTATAAGAGGTAAGAAATGTACAGTCTTGTTCATGATACATTTAATGCAACCCTTTCCAACTTTAAAATTATATTTTTTTTTTTAGTGTTATATGATCCAGAGAATTTGTTGATTGGATGTATTACATTTTATACTTATATTAAGCAGCAAAATAAATTTAAAAAAAAAAAAAAAA
>VCCN01007248.1:617231-651934 GCA_006491835.1 Architeuthis dux
ATATATATATGTATTATATTATATACACAATTTATTTGCACTTTACTGGTCTAAAGATGTGGGTTCATAAATTGAAAGAGAAACCAATTCAATACATAAAATAAAAATCTGTATAGCAATCTTTCCAAATACATTTTCCAATCTCTCCATTCTGCCAAGAAGCTTTCAGAGAAACCCAGAGGTAAAGTTTGGTGATGCACCTCTTATGGCTGCTATAAAACCATGGAACCAAAAGCAAATGACAGGAAAATATTGCTGGCAGCCATTGAGAAGTAAACATGAAAAAAGACAATCCTCAATATTCCCCTGGGCTAAGGATTTTTAAAAAAAAGTCCAATTAATTGGCTTGGTAACTGAGAACACTATCAGAAAAGGATGATATTTGTGGATGATAGACAGGAAATGTGTTACAAGTGAAGAGAAGCTGACCATGACCAGGGAATGACTGTGAGAGTAACAAAGAAAGAATACAGTTCTGATTAGTCACTCAATAGAAACCATCACGTGACCAACATCTTTTGGCAGCATGCCATGTTGGGAGTAATCAATTAAAAAAATTTGAAAAAGGGGTGATCAATGAATAAGTTACTTCTCTTGCATTTTTGGGGGGGTGGGGGGGAGTGATCTGGAACATAAACTAAGGGAGCAATTTAGCATAAACTTACATTGCAAACTGAACCCCCACTAAAAAAACCTATTTGGCGGGTGGGTTAAAAAAAAAAAAGAAAAAAGTTTTTTTCTAGACATAAGGAGCAAATGTTTATTTTTTAAGCCCCCTAGCTCCATTGCTGTGGCCTGTAAGCATGATACATACACAGCCAGACCAACTTAAAAACTGGAGAAACCTACAGTGACAGTTTTGGTTGATGGTTTCTAACAAGAGTCAAAGGCAAAAGATGATAAACTGATAATATCAAAGACCAGTATGGCATTAGAAAAGAGGTAAGGCTGAATAGCAGAGGATCTGGAAGGTTTTCACAAGAGCTGGGAGTTTTATTCAATCTAGTTCTCAATAAAAGGTCATACTGGAAAACAATTATTTTATAAGACTACCTGCAGAATTATGCTGCTACTCAATATTGACATTTTCCTCTGAGCAAATTTCAGCCAAAAGTAGAATTATAAATTCTGAAATAGCTACTTCTCATCAGTGCCCAGGAGTCAGTATTCAAGCCCAGGAAAAAAGTCAGGATTTCAAATGCTGATATTCTAGACAGGTAGGCAGGCCCTTACCACATTAAAGCTTGGTGAATCACAATTAAGCTCAGTAAATATAAAATTTTAAGATACTTGTATGTAGAAATAGAAACATTGATTAAAACTGTTATTTACTGGTACCTATTGCAGTACAGCAAGTAGCAAACTGATTTTGCAGACCAATTTTCTAGCGTAGTGATTTTTATACTCATAGGTGGCCCACACTTGTAGCCTTGTGCCAGACTAACCTATGCTTAGTAAATAATTATAATTAAAAGAGCTCAGACAAATTACTATTACAGGTCTGAAATAATGAGGGTTGAACAAATAAAAAAAAAAATCATTTGTTCAAGACACTAGAAGGTAAATTCTATGACAAGTTTGAGGCTACACTGGAGGAAGTTATATTTGATCAAGGTTTCAAAAGTGTTGGGTTGATTAGAAAGTGTGACCAAGCCAGCCGAGACATTTTCCTTCTTAATGACTTCAATGGATGATGGAGTGGAGGGGTGGGGGGAGGAGTAATCAGTACATTCAAAGTGTAGCCATTTTTATGAGTCACTGTCAATCACACTGGTTTAGTTATTATTAGACCTAGACTAAATACCAGCCCAAACGGGCAGGATAATTTGCTGTCAAACGGAAATCAGAGTTTAATTAAATTTGTTTTTAAAAAGTGATATTTGTGACTTTTAGATTTTTTTTTTTATGATTTCTAAAAAGATTTTTAATTACATAAACATCACTTATTGCTGTTTAAAAAAAAAAAGAATTAATAAAATAGATGAAATTCAGATAGTGTTTAATTTAATTTTTTTTTTTTTTAAAATGATATAGATTTGTTTTTTTTACAATCTCGGAAAATCTTTTAGTTTACATAAACACTATTTCTGCTGTAAAACATTTTGTATCTCCAACTGTCTCTTTTTTTCTTTCTTTCTCTCTCTCAATTTGATTCTTAAACAATGCTTACAGACGATAGCTACATCACAAACTGCAGGTGTAAAATATGTGTCCATTTCAGCATGAATTAACATTGTAATTAGAACACCCACCCAAAAAACATTATGAGGGTGATTTTCAAAAACTAATTTGCTAATAAACCATACCTGGGTTAACATTGGTACGCACAGAAAATTTCAGGGGATTATGTCATGTGCTTTTTGCGGTAACTGATGACATAACGGACAGATGGACGGATATTTAGTGAATTATAATAAGATGATTAGCAATATTCTGTCCAAATACGCATGTTATTTCCTGAGATATGAATTTTAACCAAATGAACATTTGCACAAACATAACTTCAAGCCACACCAATACTTTTGATACATAGAAAACAAAATATTTACTAAAACTCACGATTTAACAACGCTCAGCAAGATATTTTTACCATAATATAATTTATTAAGATAATTTTTCTTAAATATCTACAAGTAATCTCTATAAGACACTTTTCGGTCAGTCAGCCGTATCATGTTGGATTGATATGAAACTGGGTCCGCTACTACTGCCATGGATGGTGGACGCATTGTTTTAATGACATTATTTCAATATGAAAATGAGATTTTTTTTAAAAGAATGCAAATTTAACAGAATTTGTTTGTTTTAACACATTTCAACTTTTTTTTATTAGAGCAGTTGAATTTCAAATAGAATTAATTTAAAAAAATAAATTTCTTAATTTTTAGCAAATTGAAACACTTTAATCAAAATGTTTCAAGTCACAGGCTATAATAAAAAAAATCCTAAGTTTTCTTAGTTTCAGAGTTTTTTTATACATTAAGGTGAATAAAGTGTAAAAAAAGACTTGGCTTTTTGTTTTTGTTTTTATAGAGCCTCAAATAAAAATGGAAAGAAAATATTTGCAATCTTTGCTGAATGCACTCGGCTTTCTCAGAATTTAGGAAAGAAACTTAATGCAGATCATGCATCATAAGTTACTGCAGCAATATAAACATATGGCTTGCCTTGACTAATAAATCCAGTCTTTGATATATGTGATATGCAAAAAAAATAAATAAATAAAAAAGATATACATTTAACAACTTTTTAAAAACCCATTGCCCAGAGATCATTTGGGTGCCATGCTGGATATGGTATCGCAGAGGGAAAGGGGAGTAACTTAGCTGTGCCTCTCCAAATAACATGAAACAGGTTATACTAGGTTACATGTTACCAGCAGCAGCAAAGAATTTCTGCCTTGACTGAATTCTGTTCTCTCAACTATTGTAGGATGCAAGTGTAGAGACCTTTGTAAAGAAGGAGTAGAGTCGAGGGAGAGGTGAATTCATGCCTTTCTCAAAGGTATTAGTGTGAAGTGAACACAAGCAGGTTAAGCTGGAATTCAAACTCAATTAGCCAATCCTGTTTTCTATGCTGATAACCATTACGCAATCTCATTTATTATATATAAATATTTATTAAGCTTAACTTAGTCTGTCACAAGGCCACGAGTGTAGAGCACATAATAAGGATCAAACTCACTATACAGTAGCAATAGACTTCTTTTAGTGGGCGATGATGGCTCTTCACAGGTTCCTTTCTCTTGTTACTCTAAGCAACTCTCTCTCTCATCTACGCCTTCTGGTATTCTTTCTGCTATCCACTAGCTCAAACCCTTCAAGTAGGTTACTCGCTGCCTACCTTTGCTCCTTTTGCCTTCTATGTACCCTGTAAGCGTTAAATTCTCTGAGCCTTCCTCATTATGCATCCAAGTAATTTCAACTGTCTCTTTTTCATTGCTAGCAACAGTCGCCTTGTAGTTTTTAATCTCCACACAACTTCTTCACTTGTTACATGCTCTGTCCATGATATTCTTAATCTTCTAGACTAGCTCAATCATTATCCCATGCCCATGGTGATGATCTATATGTGTCTATACATGTAAATGCATGAGCAAATGCGTGTGTTTCTGCATATAAGAGAAAGAGAGAGTGTGAATGCATGTGTGTATAGGTATGTGCATATGCATTTCAATGCTTCCGAATATCATTATAGAAAAATAATTGAGGAAACAAAACATACATATACATATGCAGACAACTCTATGAGAAGCCAAGATAAATAAATCTAGAAAAAAACCTGAGAAGGAAACCCTTTTATGTCTGAGAAGAAAGATATGTGCAATGAAATTCAATTTTGTATCCATTCTCTTCAGCTAGTTTGTATTGATTTCCAGAGATGATGAAAAGAAATGGTGAGGCACTTCCTGTTAAGGAAAGACACATCTGTTGCTCAGTAGACAATGGATGCACTGACAGACACACAATGCGCTTACATCTATATTTGACTGATTCAAATCAGAAACGTTTGACAGAGCATAAATAGACAAACTTCATTGAACATTGCCACCACCCACCTCCGACAAAAAACAATATTCAGTAAGATCGATAGATTTAAAGAACTGTTACCAACAATGGCATAGCCAGGCTTGTTTTACTTCATTCTTTTGGTTTTAGATTGTCTGTTAACATTTACTAAGATGAACTATGACAAAAGGTCAAATGTGGATAGGAAGATTGTGTTGCGCCAATCTTCCTAGAGTAGGGAGGGCTAGTTTCAAATTCAGCTGAAGGTAAAGATAAGAAGAGTCACTCGAGATAAAAAGAGCACCAACATTTTGTTCAAGAAACTAGAGCATGAGGAAGCCTCAAAAAGAAGGAATATAAAAAGCAGGAATTCCAAAACAAAAATGGTAGTTCTGTGTTTCACAGGACAAGATAACAGCAACAATGATAGTCTCAGGTCATCCCTCCAAAAATATTATAACATTTTTATTGTGTTTTTTCTTCTTTTGATGTAAAAACGAAAGCACAAGTATCATGGCTATTCTAATTGAAGCCTAACTTTTTTTTCAACAGGCTAGCAGATTACAGCAAGTCATTCAATTTTCATGCTAACTGTAGTCAGTTCAATCACATATTGGTAAAATTTACAATGTAAACACCTTTTTCATCATACAATTTTAAGGTATAAAAGATAAAGGTAACTCCCAAAAGATGCTTCTTCTAGGTAATCAATATTCAACAAACAGGTCTGGTTAGTACTCAATAGAAACTGTCACATGATCAACATCTTTTGGCAGTATTCCGGGTTATGGGTAATCAATTAAAAAATTGGAAAAAGGGATGATCAATGAATAAGTTACTTCTCTCGGTTGTTGGGCAGTGATCACTAAAAAAGTCAGAATTTTCAACAAAAAAAAAACAACACCTATTTAGGCCGGGAAGTTTTTTCTAGACATCAAATTAAAACTTTTCAGCCCTCTAGCTCCATTGGTGCTGCCTGTATGTGTGATACATACATAGCCAGCCAGTCCAACTTAAAAACCTATGTTGACAGTTTTGGTTGATGCTTTCTAACAAGGGTTTTGTTATTATTTTAATGTTTATGCTTATGTAAATAAATAAAAAAATAAAAAAATTTCTTTTCTTTTTTTTTTACTACTACTATGATGACAACGAAAAAAAACCCCCAAAAAACAAGCATTTATAGAAGGCTTGGGAACCTCAATACTTAAGTCCCCATTGGACAAAAGCGATTGAAAACATGTGTGATCAATTGCAGAAAAAAAATATAAGGCCTATTAAAGAAGAGTAAGAAGAAAGTGCAACTTGTCAATAAAGTTTTTTTTACAAAACACGGCAGAAGCTACAGTTATGAAGTGTATTTATTTACTGAGTTCATATAATTATGAAAGTCTCAAAACAAAAAAGTTTTTATTTTTTATTTAAAGCTTGCTAATGTATGTTCCGGATATCATAGGGTAATTGATTCCAAAGTCCGGGTGCTATATATCTGGAACTCCTGCGCCCATGAGTCATATTCATAAAGTTCTAAAATCAAACCATCTGATGTTAATAAGAGCACAGAGTTCACAGAGTGCATGCAGACATTTGAATATTGTAATTAAAATTTGGAACACAACTCTTTCTTCTATCCTAAGCCAATGTAGGCCGATAATGCCAGTCTTAATTGACTCGCATTTCCTACATTTCAAAAATATTATAGCAATGTGGTGCCTTACCATGGTTAGTAAGTTTATTTTGCAGACAATTATTACAGTAGCATGTTTGATCCTTACTGGTTGCTTGACGTTTTTGGCCTTGTGCCATGCTTAATCTAAGCTTAGTAAATTAGAAAACTTATAGCAATGCATACTCCAGTCCAAATCTCAGGATGAAGTTGACTTTGTTTTTCCACTATAACAAGAACAAGAACAAGAACAATCCTCATCTAATTTAGGGGAGTAAACTCTTCACTGTTCGTCCTGTCACGTTAAACCAAACCGATATATAAAATTAACATTTCCCTTCCGTGATTTGAAATCACGAGCAAGCAATCGGTAGGCGGCTCTATGAAGTCTTATATATGCGCAAGAGTTTATTTCATCCTAATAAATAAATACATTTATACCAAAAAATATTTTCTTTTAGTAATTTGTTTATTTATTCTTGTGGCCTCCAGTACACAACGCTAACAACTGGGCTATTACTGCATGGGCTTGCAATCTAAAGTTTGGGCAATTTTGACTTTGTACTCTAATAATCTGATAATTTCTTGGTTGATGTTGGTCCAATTTACACAAGTGTTTTAACGGCTGTAGCAGTAAATAAAGTGTATTGGGGATGTCATCTGATAAGGCCAAAGAATGACCGTTCTTGTCCATAATGAATACACTTATTCATTCAGTCTCTAAAGCGTACAAAGAGAATGATTATGGATTTATACTGGTTTTGCTAATATTTTCTTATGCTGATCTTGGGATAATGATTAACGATTTGAAAACCAGATTTTTAGACCAAGGAACTCAGCTTAACAAATATTGGCCTGTACCGCAAATTCAGTTAGCAAGATTTCTGAAGTCTATGCAAAAATATCTATTACTATAAAGACGACGAAGGTTTGTTTATATTTCTTGCAAGTATATGTCTTATAGACTTTGAAACAGCTGTACCCTAGGGGCTGCAAATTTGTCTATAAGGGTAACTTGACCCTAGGATTAACATAGATTAGCTGGTGCTGACCTCCAAGGTCCCTACAGGTCAATTTAGGGCCCAAACTACATTTTCCCTAACCCAAACATGACAATATGACACTATTTAAATCCGATGGTCTGCTTTGATATGTGAACTACTAATGGTGAAAGTGAGCACATGAATTCTCAGTTTTGGGAAAAATTAATTTTTTGAGATTTTAAAAAGGGGCTGCTCGGGAGTGTGTGAGCATCCCCCCCCCCTATTTTATTTTATGAAATCTCTATAAAATATCATTTGCTTTTAAAGTCTTTTTCTCCTCCGGCTCACACTGAGTACTCCAGCTAGTACACATGTGTGTGTGCACACACACACACAGGTTGGTAAAAGGAAAGAAAAATTTTAGAGTCAAGTCCAGGCTTGACAGTTTCATGGAGGCTACTTTTGAGAATCTAAAATTGATGTACAAGCCAAAAATATCATAGTAGTAGTAGAAGCCCAACTTGTTGAAAAATATTAGTTCAAGTTGCTCTATTAAATATTATACTTGCTTATTTATGCTCTTATCTATCATACTTAACACACTAGCTTACTGAAATAAATATACTCATGCATCACTTCAAGATGTGATAATATTGTTTATATAGGCCATCTTGAATCTCAACTTTGTCCAAGCATTTTTCTCCATTAGAGCCTCTTGCTTCACCGGGTTTTTTAAGCAATTCAATATATTTTTAATAAATTCACAGCAACTTGGCAATTAGCCATATTTTTCTTCTGGTGGATTACTCTCATTATTTTATTTATTTTTTTAATAGAAAATGTTTGATTGTCATTACCTTAACATAAATATCGATTTGTTATTCTTGAAAAAATATCTTTGCCCAAAAGGAGCCTTTGTATCCTCAAATACAATTCTAGACTATTCTTGAAAGACCAAACCCACTTTTACAATGCAATTCAAGGGAAACTACAAATATTTTTCCAAGAGTAGTTTGCTCAACTTTATGAAATCAACAATTTAATGTTATGAATAAGAGAAGATTTATCTTTGTATAGATTTTTGACAAAATATTCTTGGGAAACAAATAGAAAAATAAATAATAAAAAACAATGTAGCCATGTTTTGTAGGGTTCATCCAATCGTTTCTGAAATAACTAGTAAAAAAAGTTACCATAAAAATAACAAAATACATTATATTATAATGCTACATTTGGCAGCCTGTATGGTGCCCACCCATTTATACTACCAGATGTACCGGATACATTTTGTTAATTTTTATGACATGGACAGCACAGACACGTGTACTAAGATAACATGATAGATTGTAGTGAATCACTTATACAGCACTACAGTAACAGTAAACAAATAAGTGATGTGGATTAAATGAGAGGCTGAATCTTGTCAGAAGCTATTTTGATCTTACTTTCCAGAATTTAAACTGGGAAGGGTCAACATTTGCAATCCTTGCTTTTACCTAGGTGACCATACCAAATATCATGAGATTTTTGTTTTGTATATTTCCCCACAGTTGACAGGTGTTCAAGCCAGGGTAAAAGCTCAGACTTTGAATGTTGATTTACAAGGAAGGCAGGCTGGCTCTCTTCAATTGGAAGATTAGCATAATACATCCCAAGTTATGCTAAGCTTAGTAAATATCTACTTTTAAAGAAACATACAGAGATTTTATAACAGACAAGAGAGTGTGAATCTGTGAACAAGTACTTAATTGAAAAGAAAGAAATTAAAAGCTATTCATCCTGGGGCACGACTAAGTCATCCAGCTTGCCCATTATAAAAAGATAAAAAAAAAAAAGTATATAAAGACTCTTTACTAAAGAGTAAAATAAGGGGGGGGGGCAAATCCGATTAAATGCTGCCATCTCAGGTGAGTTAACACCTGCCCCCCAAAAAAATAAGTAGAAATAGTTATTCAAGATGAAGATAACAAAATTGTATGAAGGATTTTACTAATTAGGAAGTTGAACAATAAGAAACATTATTCAATATGATTAAAGGTTTTGTCATCAATGAATGAGTAATATGCTTTGACAAATACTTTTATGATAGTAAAACCAGTCTGTTACTAATTTTCATAAAAAGGAATTATTCTTTCAAAGTAAAAGGAGATACCAACTCCTGCACCCACTTACCTCCAGTGCAACAGGCCCATCCAACTGGCAATTCAAGCTCACAAAGTGAGAATATAACCTTCTCTGCTAGATGAATTAATATATTCAATACAAGATGAAGTTTACTTGTTTTATAATACTTTAACTACTAAGGTTGGATACAGATTAACTGGTCCAGTATATCAATCTCAAATTGCTATTAATTTGCTTCTGCTTAAAAACTATTATCATAAATTATCCCTAGGTTCATTTAAGAATGACTGTATGGACAAATAAAAGGAAGATGTTTGAACAGGTCATAAAGATTTCTATTGAAATTATTATAGTATAATATAATAATTTTCTGCAAAGACATTTCCAAGTTAATTTTACGATATGCTACCATAGGTGTCCAATGCCACTTTTCCAGGGGGGTGGGGGTATATTTTTGGCGTAGAGGAAAAAGGAATATATTCGGAAAATATCTTAGCGGCAACCCTGTTACCAGCGAAGAATAATAACATCTTTTTATATGGGTACATTAAGTTGGCGTTACATGAAACAATTGTACAGCACTATTATCTATAAGGTTTCAATTTTCAAACCCTCCCACCCTAGGTGAGAAGGCTTGATCAGGCGGGGGGATGACTGCCCATCAAGCAGATGCCCATGTATGCTAAAATTACTACTACTTATGAAATACTACCAGAAATAAACAATAAGAACAGAAGAGCTACTTCATGGGGTTGATGATTTGAGGTTTGTGAGGAGGGTGGGGTACAACCCCAACAATTATCTGCAGGAAATATCTTGAGAAAACATTGCAATATTTTGCTGTTATATTCTGAATCTAGACCCCCTTACTTTTACTAAAGATTTCAAAAGTTAAAAATCTCCCCCAAAAAGGTAATATAATAATAATTGATTATGGAAATAAATATTTTGTAGAGAAATAAAAATGGAAAAAAATAACTTAAGATTACAATATTTCTCATTAATTCAGTGATATTTTAACGAATAGCAAAGATAACTGGAAGGAAGGGCCCACGGGTTGAATCCCAATATAACTGGATTTTACACTTAAATGCCTATTTATTGTAAAATAAGGTTCAAGATAAATATTTACCGCTGCCAACGAAGATGCAGGAGGTATATGTATTCACTCATGTCAATCTGCCTGTCTGTCCATCTGTTTGTCCACACAATATCTCGTAAAGTTCTCAATGACATTTTGTAGAACGGTAGGCCATGGGCTAAGGAAGAATTGATTAAATTTTGGGGTAGATCCATTAATTTTTACAGTTACCTCCCCTGTGTTGTAGCTATATGTCCACACAATATCTCCAATAGTTCTCAATTAATTTCAATGAAATTCTCTGGAAGGGTACCATGGGGTAAGGAAGAATTGGTTAAATTTATTTTCTCGATTGAGACATTTTTCATTTTGTTCATACATTCATGTATTCAATCATGTTCCTCCAAACAATATCTCCAAAAGTTCTCAATGAATTTCAATGACATTTGTGGAACGATGGGCCAGGGCCATGGGCGAAGGAAGAATTAATTAAATTTTTGGGGTGGATCAAAGAATTTGTACAGTTACCTCCCTACGTCGTAGCTGATAATGAACGGGGATTTTCATTCATTTTTTTTGTGACAGTGGTGTTGGCAGAGGTATGCGCTCTGTCAGTGCCTTCTAGTTATTAGTATTGCAGATTAAATTCAGACTTGATACTAGTAGTAATAACTTACATAATTCCCAGTAATAGCATACTTGAAGAAAATATAAAATAAAGTGGATTAATTTTTCATTTCTTATGTTAATTTCATTAATTATTATTTTCAACCACCAACAACCGTGACTCCTAGGTAAATCCTCTCTTCGCAGTGTACATTTTACTTGTTGAAAAGATAAAGAAATTCATTTTATTTTATTTTTTATTTTGAGACAAAAAGCAATTTCATTTACTTTTCTTTTTAGCAAATTCAAATATTGTATATATATTAAATATGATAGATTTTCGTTAAAGTGTCTATCATAAAGAGTACCAGCTGAAGATACATCTAACAGCAGGTGTAGTAGGGGTTGGAATTTAAGGTGTGGGTATTTTAGAAAATATCTAAGACTTGTCGATTTAGCTCAGTTAGTAAGACACCAGCCTAGCACTCACTAGGTCGTGAGTTCAAATCACGGTAGGTGGGCGGGGATTTTACATACCGGTTTACACCCCAAATTTTGGTGAGGATTGTTGTTCTTGTTACGGTTGGAAAGTAAAGTCAAATCCTGACTTTAGACTTTGTCTTGGAGTTTGACAACTAATTAACGTGTATGATGAACTTTCTGTATTTTATGGCCAACAAAACAAGTCTTGCAGACTCTTGCTACTGTAGCGTGTTTGATTCTCGTTGGGTGCAGCGGCATTGTTTGTAGTCCTGCGCAAGACGAGGCTTAAATGTGTGCGTGTGCACGCGTGACATGCAAATTAAGGAGGACTAAGTTGGCACGCTTATGTGAAACTACATTAAAAGAATAACTGAAATACTGTACACTTCAGTTATGGTTTTCTTAAGAAGAGAGCCAGTAAAAGTTTAGATCTTGTGATTTAAAAAAAAAAAATTAAACAATGTAATTTAATTTATTGTGTGTAGCATTAATTCCATGGACTATGGACTACTTCACCACTCACAACAGGATTTTACGTATTATTAATCACGAGGAAATGAATAAATGCAATAAATATCCAATTCTTCTGACATGGAAAGCATACAATAAGGAAGAAACAAAACATTTTAGTAGTCACAGAAAGAAGTCACACCACTAGCTATTCTTCACGAGAGACAACTGCAGGGGGATACGTGAAAGATTTCCAGCCCTCGATATTTCAAAGAAATTTGGTTGCCTAAACATTAAACAAAGTAACTGCAATTCACACTCCAACACACGTGTATTATTGGCACGTTTCTGTCTGTCTCTGAGACTAAGGACTAACTTCACTAATAAAAATGACGATGGGTGAAATTTAAAAAAACAAAAAAACAACAAAAAAAGGCAAGGATTCCACAGGTAAATAATAATGCAGTAAGCAGCAGTAGAAGTACTGTGGAGACAGGTTGTAGAGCGCCTGGTTGCGTCACTACTTTTCTTTTATGAATGAACAATCTAATCAAAATAAAATTTTAAAAAAAATATGCTTTTTTGTTGTCGTTATTCATTTAGAATTTCGTTATAGTTTTAGTTTTCCTCACCCTTTTGGCAGTTTATTTTTTTTTTCAAATTTACAAATTGAAATAAATACTGCTAAAATGTAACATAACAGACCATCCTCTTTTCCAGACAAAAAAAGAAAAAGAAAAAAAAACAAATTATTTTTCATTTCATTTCACAACAAAAAAATATTCACAGCGGCAAAAACTAAAAGTCTTACTTCGCGTAGAAACCGCAGCTGCTGTTTCTTGTATGCGAATTCACCTAAAAAAACGAATTGAGTTCAGTTCTGCTATGCTACTTTGAAGGTATTCGACGAAGAATCGATAATATATCATCAATGGTCACCCATACTGTACAAAGTGGGTCGATCACGTTTTCTCTTCAAGGTATCACAATTCTAGAGAAGAGATCAGACAATCAGTTATGAACATTAAACCTCACTGAAGAACGAACACGATTCTCCGTTGCTTGAGATCAACTTTTGTCATCATTTATACACTGAAAATTATATTTAGAATATAGGAAATATGTGAAAGATTTTCTAACATAGCGATATTTACAACTTTTGCTTTTATTTACTATTTTTTCACATTACATTTTCCCCTCATAATTGTGCTCATTTAGCTTAGTTATAAGAGTGGTTCTAATTGCATTATTGTCTATAGGCAATTTTTCATTAATGTTGCAGAACTAACTCCCATATGGTAAATAAAATCAGCTTAAAATGCCAGTGAAAACATCGTCTATTATTCACAAATAATTGTGTACTCATTCACCGAAGCCAGAAAAAGAAAAGAGGGGAAAGTGGTGTTGTGCACGTGTCTGAATGAATTGATTTTTGATGTTGCTATAAACAAGTGTTTCTGTATACCAGAAGCAGGTGTCACGTTAAAAGTATTAATATTATTACTAGTTTACCCGTGCCGTCAGAAATGACGGCATATATGGATACACATTGCATTTTGCGGATAATAGAGATTTGCATTGCAGTGAGCTTTGAGACAGCAATCTGTTGACCACAAACGGGTTTTTATTATTCTCTAAATAAAATACTCCAGTCCCCTGATTGAACAAAGATAAAGAGCTGAGTGAGCTTCAAAAACACTTCTAAGATTTCGCTACCATTGTGCAAAAGATGGATCCGCTGGGAAATTTTCCATCGACGTAATTCGCTAGATTTGTATTCTCTTTCTATTTAGAACTTGTTATTGCATTTAGATTTATAAATGTTCACACAGGAAACAAAAACACAAAAAGCGTTTTTATTACGTCATTAGAACATGAATTAAATTCTATTTTACTACGTCAGTTGCATGAATGAAATCCTATTTTAGTACGTCAATTGCGTCCCTTAACGTGACAGAAGACATATGCACATTGCTAATTATTATGTGCGTGGATTATTACTACTTAACCCGTGCCGTATGAAATATATGGATACACACACACACACATTCCATTTTGTATACGTAGATTAGATAATAGAAATTTGCATATCAGTGAGCTTGGAGAATGGCGTTCTGTTGGCCACAAACAATCTTTATTAATTTTTGTTTTTGTTTTTATTGATCTTTAAATTCAGTATTCTAATACGTCATCAGAACATACAATTATATTTCCCCTGGGAAAATCCCCAAGAACCTAGCAAAGAAGTTGGAAGAACTAGGAACCCGGGGAAGAATTGAGACTATCCAGACGACAGCACTGCTGAAGTCGACCCAAATACGAGGAGAGTTTTGAAGCATTGAGGAGTCTTGCTGTCACTTGATCTCAAGTGAGAGCCACCAGTCACCGCTGGTGTGAAACTCAACGATAATAATAATGAGTTACACCGGACCCTTGACAAGAGAGGAGCTCAAAAACCTGGACTACAAAGCAATAAAAACAGATGACAGTGCATAAAGCCTTGCACCCGAGAGACGATGTCGACAGACTATTTGTGAAAATAAAAGAGGAAGGAAGGGGACTCGTTAGCATCGAGAATTGCGTCCACTCTGCAATCAAAGGACTTGAAGATTACACAAGACAGAGTGCGTAATGACTAATTACAACAGCCAATGGCTACAATAGAACAGGAGGACGACTAGAGAACTAGGAAAAGCAAAAAATGAGAATCCGAAAGTGGAAATAAAAACAACTGTAGTGAAAAGCCATTTTAGAAGATAAACTTAAGGAATTGCAGATAAATCGACATGGACATGGCTACAGACATGACTGGGTGGGGAGGGTGATCGACTGGGAACTGTGCAAGCGAATGCGTTTTCACCATACAAACCAGAATCTGTTCTAGAGAATGAAACCTATAAAATCCTCTAGGGCTGAGATTCAAACGGATCACCCAATGTGCCAGATAGTGGAGTTCGCTGTTCCGGCACACCACAGAATGGAGCTGAAAGTGAAAAGTTTGACCTTGCCAAAGAACTGAACACATTATAAAAGAGGAAGGTGACAATAGTGTCAATCGTGGTCGGAGCCCTGGGAACCGTTCCGAGGAGCCTAGCAAATAGGCTGGAAGAACTGGAAAACGAGACCATCCAGACGATAGTATTACTGAAATCGGCTAGAATACTGAGGAGAGTCCTGGAGTATTAAGGAGACTTGCTTTCACTGGATCTCCAGTGAAGGCAACCAGTCACTACTGTTGTGAAAACTCAATGAGTACAAATAATAAAAAAGGACAGCTACAAATACCTTGAAGTACATTAATGTGACTCAATAAAGCAAGGAGAAATGGAGGAACAATTAAGAAAGGATTATCTTAAGGGGAAATAATAAAAACCAAACTAAACAATAGAAATTAAATAAAAAGGGTGAACACGTAGGCAGTAGTGAGATACACAGGATATTTCCTAGACTGGACAAAAGGGTATATCTAATCGATGGGCGAGAAAGCTAATGACCATGTACAAGATTCTACACCCCAGGGATAACTCCAAAGAAACTATATGTAAACTCATCAATAAATCCGTAGCCTAATGATGAAAAACACATTTATTTTACACAACAAGTATTTTTAAAACATAATATCCGTCCTTGTCAATGCACGTAACTCAACGCTTAATCACATAGATCGAACATCATACAGTGAAAATTTCAGATAAACATTCAGCTAATAATTGTGTCAGGCTACGGACTTATTGATCAACCCTCGCAAAATGACTAAAAAGAGAATTGCGAAACAGTGCAACGGTGGAAATATCATGAAAACTGTCCGAAACAGTGCACCAATGGATAAAAGGACGACAAACGTGGGGACAGTGAGGAGCACAGCAAGAAAGAACAAATGGGTAAACGAAACGCCACGGAAAATCTACAGGGCAGAGAACAATCATGGATATGGTTACGCAGAGGACGCCTGAAAAGAGAAACGGAATAGCTTATTGCAGCCCAGAACAAATACATTAGGACCAATTATATCAAGGCGAAAATAGACAAAACCTATTAAAATAACAAACGTCATCTTTATGGATAAAAGATGAAACAGTCAACCACATAAGTTAATTCAGTAAGCTTGCTAAAAAAAAAAAAAAAAAAAAAAAAAAAAAAGAAAGAACGAAGAATAAACAAACACGACAGAGTTCGGACAGTGATACACTGGGAAGTGTGTAAACGACTTGGGTTTGACCATGCAAAATGGCATCAGCGCAAACCAGAGGTTGTCCTGGAAAATAAAAATATGATATGCTGGAACTTTGTCATCCAGACTAACTAACTACTCTATCCAAGCGGGATGGCCGGATCTGATAGTATGTCAACAAGGAAGAAAGAATCTCTCATATTGTGGACGTGGTTGTGCCAGCAGACCACGGGGTGAAGACGAAATTTCTTTTCGAACAATTGAAAAAAATACCAGTAACTTGGCTGAGCTGAGAAAACTGTGGAACAAGAAAGGTTGGAACCGTGGCCAAAAACATTACAATCGAGATTAGTCGAGTTGGAAATTCGAGGAAGAATTAAAACCGTCCAAACCACAGCAGTGCTAGGGTCAGCCAAGGATACTGAAAAAGGTCCGGAGATTTGAAGAGACTTGCGGTCACTCAAGCTAAAGCGATAACCACCAGACAGATTCTTGTGTGAACATGCAAGTACATGAATAAACTAAATAAGTAAACAAGTAAACAGTGCAAAGCTTGTTCGCTATTTTTCAAAGAATTATTTTAATCTACGATGTTGAAGAATCTCCAAATAAAGTCGCTTCTCTCCTAGATTTAAGAAGGTTGCTTAATGGTCGATTACAGCCTTTAATACACGAGACTAGATTAATTGTTTGCTTCGCCGATTCTCTGATATTGATGTTACTCTATGGTTACGATCTAACGATCCACACTCCTTCCGCTAAATTAGATATTCGAACCCAACCGTAGTCAATCTTCTAGCTAAAGAGACCTCCCATTTCACTGAATGTACATGGGGATGTTGTCCAGACACAATTCGATTATTGGCTGTGCGAAAGTGATTGATATATTTTAGGTTAATTACAAAGAAACGGCTGTATGTTTAATTCATGTACGTTATTTAAAAAAAAAAAAAATTTATCTTTATCCCTCTTTATTTTATTTTCATTCTTCAATCAATGAAGAATATCTTATTAAATTCTCAAAACAAAAATATCAACAAAAAAAATAAAAAATCAATAAAGACACACTTATTCCATTATTTTCAAAAATTAAATTTCTTAAATTAAATGAAAGTTAAAAAAAAAAAATCAATAAAAATAAAGGAAGTAGTAATACTGGATCATAATAGTATATGGCGATGCAAATAGTAAATAGTCAAATTTGTAACATTTTCTTAGGACGACGCCGACGGTAATAATCGCCGTCTCAAATTAAGCTCGTAGTGACCACGCCCCAGTTAGAGAATCAGACATTCTAATTTAAATTTTTGAGAATTTCTGCGAGCAACTTCTATTCGATTTGACTAAAAAAACAAACAATAAATAATCCGCGACAAAATAAGTTTATTAACTTTAACATTTTACCAGATAGGCAGGGACATCCACCCGAATCGTCGTACTCGTAGTGAATGTCATCATTCATTTTGTTACTTCAGCGAAGAGTCTGAATTTAGTTTAAAACTTGGAAAAGGTTCAAACTCATGTCAGTGGGTAACAAGAAAGAAACATTGCCACATAAGCCACTATAGCTCTATTATTACTACTATAAACAAGCAGCAGTATGTTGGCATTCATTTCGTCTATTCCGATGACATTGATTACTTCTTGCTTTAATAATTTCATAACATTAACTGTACTGATTTAGAGTACACATCCATATTTACAGGATACAACCTGGTCATGATCAAACTGGTACTTTCAAGAGTAACTAACCGAACTAACGGTAACTTAACAATGAGTTAGTAACACGATATAGTCAATATGTCATATTGCTGAAAATCCGATTACAAATAATCAATCATCCAATGAGTTATGTCAATGATTTGATCAAGCATTCTATACCTGTTGCTTTTAACGTAAAGAATAAGATTATTGGGTGATCAGAAGACAATTTTGGATATTAAAAGAAGAAAAAAAAACGAGTATAATTGAGAAAGAACGAAGACGCGTATAGTTGCTAATGAATGCATAAATAATGAACAAAAAAATAAAGAGCCTCCCGATAGGAATTTTATAAAGGCGGTGCAAAGCTGCCGCCACCCCTCTCCATATACATTGCACAAACACGCTCGTCTTTTAGCAATCCTGTTTTCATCTGCTATCCCTTTAAGCACGCCAAACTACTGTGTATATTCACCCACCACGTCCACCGGTAAACGAGAGAGTCGATCTATTTTATTGATGGGCATATCGTATCGACTTAGAATTGTGTATCGACATTTCTACCCAAGAAAATCTCGGATCCCCTTCCTTGTCCCCACCCCCCTTTGACCCTCCGGGCCCTTGTGCGATGCACCGGCTGCACACCCTCTCAGAGGCCCTGAAAAAGGTAGACCCGCCCGGGCCGCTCCACTTGGAAGATCGGCTAAAACACATCTATCTACACCCATTTGGCCTTGAGTTGTACTAAGCTACGCTTAACGCTTGGTAAAAGTATGAAACAACAATTTCAAATAATGTTTTTCTCCGTGAGAAAGTGATGGTGAATTGTTTGTTGTTTTCTTTTCTTCAGTTATTTTCCATATTTCACTTTCAAACCCACCTTTTGCCCAAATACGAAAATGTGATGAATCATTAGCGAAATTAAGAAAGAAGACTACGTGCAAAAACTACAACAATTTAGGGAGCGGAAAGATTCGATCATTTCTATTATTGCGAAGAATTTAAGGTGGGTAACAATACAGCAATTCTCCCAGAATGCTTTGCACACATGAAAAAACGCGAAGCTGCAAACACGCGTGAAATGTGTGCACGTGTTTTTAAGCGAAGCTTATTGTTTGTTTCTCAAAAAGACAAAATAGTAGATAGAAAAATACGCAGACAGTGCATTGAATTCATCATCCATTACGAGTTGTTTCGAAATTATAAGGTACCAATAACCGTTTTTCAAAGATATTTCATCATTTCTGTGTAGTGTCTGTTTTGTGTACATTGTTGATTCTACAGAGAATCCCGAAAAGGAGCAGGTGAAAATAAACACAGGCTAAATTAAATTAACAGCTCAAATCAGTCACCATTATGTGTGCCACACACTTTGTTTATGAAACACTGAACAGTATTTTAGTATCAGCTTTCACTTTCACTTTCGCCAGTATTCATAGTGTCAGTGCTTCTGAGATTTGATTTGTTAGGTCATCGGGTCACTCACTCTTTGTTGCACAGCTTTAAAAATGTGAGGTTTCGGTTGGTGATTTTTTATCTTTTTTCAGGAGTTGACATGAAGGTTTAGAAAAAAAAAACCCAACAACAACAATGTAACGTGTCACGTACACTGTGGTGGATTGGTAAAGATGACACTTTTCGAAATCTTGTTTGTAGCCGTATTTATTGCATTGCAAACAAACGATATCAAATTTTAAAATCCAAGTCGATCATTTCATTTTAATAATACTCTTTCTTGACTGAACACCGAGTTCCCCATTCTGTCCACTCGCACTCAGACAAGGATCTACGGGATAAAGCACACAACATTCAACAAGGCCTCGTTTAAACCAATATTATCAATTATCAAAATACACCATCACTCGCTTTACTAATATTTCCCCCGCTAACCTGCGATGGAAAGCCAATTATTAAAATGTGATAAAAGTTATGAATCTAAAAGATCGAATTGCAGGAGAAAAAGAGCTGCCTCACAATTTTTCGGTGGTGGTCTTTGTTCTTTTTGTGATAAGAAGAGCATTGAACTAAATCTGAGCTGTGTAACGAAAGATGGAGATTTTAAATCATGCGTACAGTTGATTTCTTCTTGAGCGTTTGAATTTCATGAGCAGACAAGACAACACCTGAACTGAACACCTCTAGCAATGGGGGTCACAGAGATGGGGGAAGGAACGAAGAGCCATCTGCCATTTCTTCAGCTGAACCCACGGCTTTAGTCCAGGCATGTCTGAAGGGGGAAATACAAATATTCTCAATAGGGGTCAGGAATAAAGAATAAAGAATAAGGCCAAAAAAGCCAAAAAAGAAAACCCCCAAAAAACAAAAACAAAACAAAAAAAACGCACACGTGGTTAAAATCTACTGAATACATTAATTTAAATTAAAACTTAGTTTTGTCAGATCTTCGTTCAATGCCAATAAAACGTTTTCTGTTTTATTTTCTGTCATCGCAATAAAGCTGACTTTCAGATGAATTGTTATGAAGAAATCTTTAAAATTATAATTAATGATTTATTTAGTAGTTATTGCTGTTTTTTTCTGTGGTAAATGATAATAAATACGAAATTTGAAGCTGACGAGTGTGCCTATATTTATCCGAGCACTGAGAACAGTTTTAAAGATCCATGCAAAAAGATTGAAAAAATTAGAGTCTCAGAGAAGAATTAACATAATGTAGACCACAGTTCTGTTGAAATGGGCGTGAATATTTTGGTGAGAGAGAGAATGATAGGAGATTTGTTGTTACTGGACACCCAGTAATGACCACCAGCAGATATCTATATGAAATTACAAATAATAATGATGATGTCTTTCGCAACACTATTGTTCTTATGAAGAAAGCGAAAGAAATGGAGAAAAAAAAATCAGGATCGTGTCTGAGAGATAAAGAAAATATGCCCATAATCAATGAAGCACTGGGAATGGTCCCAATTTCCCCTCACACAAAGACTGAAGGAACGACAGATCCAAGGAAGGAATAATAGAAACTAGCAGACAAGAATACTTTTAAAATTAGTGAGAATACATAGGCAGGTGTTGGACATTTGAAGAGGCCTGTTGTAACTTGACCGCCAGTGATAAGCACCAAATTCCTCTGGAGTGAAATAATAAATTCACTGGGAAAAATTATAGGAGCACACATTAGAAACTGTCATTGAAAATGACATTCTTACAGATCATATAATCTAAACCAGAAGACCAGACTTCAAAGTTGTACATAGAAAAGAAAATGTGTCATATAGTGCAGGCCTTCCCAAAGAGGGGATTGTGTAAAAATTCAAGGGGGTCGCGGGTGCAATTGAGAAAATATATATCTTTTTAAATTTTAAAACTTATTTATTAGGATCATTATTTGCTGGTTATTGCAATTTTTCCTGCAAACAAATAAAATCTTGCAATTGTACATTTGGCAACACTAATCGCGCCCAGACGAAATAAACTGCTGGGTACTATCCCATTTTGTGGGTTAGGACAAAATCGAAAATAAATCCCTTTTGAAAAATTGATGAGGGCCGCAACATAATTTCTTTTAACAAAAGTGGGGCCGCGATTCGAAATGTCTGGGAAGGCCTGATATAGTGGATGTGCCCATCCGGTGGACTGCAGAGTGTGGCTTAGGAGGGAGAATAAAAGGATTGAAAACTAACGGCCGTAGAATTAATGGCGCACTAAGAATGGTTCCCAAAACCATGCATTAAAGGAGATGGAGATCCGAGGAAGACTTGAAACAAGCACGATGGGGTCTGCGAGATTACTAGGGATTGGCTGTTAGTTAATCCCATTGGGGACCACCAGATATCCCCTGGGGTAAAGATAAAATAAGTCAATCAAACAGTGATTGAATGTAGCAAACAGCCGACATAGAAGAAATACAAAAATAGACATGACTGTATAGGAACGGTGATCAATTTGGAACTGTTCAAACGACTTTGATTTGACCATGCAGGCAAATGCTATAAGCATGTGACATTCTAGAGGGAAAGAAAAACACTGGAATATTAAGATGGTCACTGTACTCATTATTGGAGCGATGGAAATGACCTGTGACCCTTTGCGAAAAAGGTGGGAAGAAGTAGAACTGAAAATACACAAGAAAGAATGGTAGGAGTAATTTGACAATGTGGAAATGAAAGATTGAGAAAAGCGTAATGATAATAAATATATTTCTATAGTTTTGAGAAGGGTCATTAACATACCCATCTGATTCGGATTTTACACCTGAAGAAGGCCGAAGAATGTATCGGACGAAACGTCGTGTTTACAACACAAACAACAAAAAGGAGTTCAATCGTCCGAAGAACCATTTGAATGATAATAAATATGTTTGAGACGTAATACGCTTTTCTCAATCTTTCATTTCCACATTGTTAAATTACTTCTACCATTCTGTCGAATTACCTTACATCCACACAACAAACATAAGGAAGAATTGAAACAATCCAGACGTCACCTTCACTAAAATTAGCAAGAATACTGAGGAGATTGCTAGAATTGGGGAGACTTTATGTCACTTTATTTCCAGCGAGAGCCACGTGAGATACTATTGGTTTGAAAATTCATACAATTTAAAAAAAAAAAAGAAGTGTATTTAAGATAAAAAAAATGTTTTAAAAAGAGCCGGAGGTAAAAACAAAACAGACAACACTGCACAGTAGAGAGAACGAGAGAATATTGTCGGAACACTATGTTAGGGGTTAGTATGAAATTTTCCTTAGAAAACTACTGTACAAAAATACACTACACTAACATGTGTGTTGTTGAAGAGAAGTGGCTGACAAACACAGGACATATTGTACGGAGTATGGTAAGAATTGTATAACGTCCCAAGTGTCCAGAAAGTATAAATGTACATCAAAAGAAGATCCAACCAAAGAATGCTTTTTTTTCACAATCAAGGTTTGATATACTAAGGAAAGCGATGAACACGGACAAAAAAAAATGTGTAATTCTAAGGATATCAGTCTCTCTGAAATATAATGAACATTTTAAAAAATGGAGTACAATAAAAAAAAAAAGAAAAAAAAAAAACAAGCAAGAAAACTGATAACACTAAGAAAAAAAAGAAAAAAATGATTAATACTGAGAATGTTCACAAAAAAGAAAATTATTTTCATTTTACATTATTCAGATCATAAATCATAATCTTAGTTAAAAATTGGAAATCCTTCTAAAGTAAATGAAATGAACACATGTTGGCAACGCTCGTGGACCGAATTAAAAATGAAACATAGACTAAGGCAGAAATTAATCATTGATAGTTATAAGTATAAGACGAAACAAATTAGCATGTTTTTTTCCAGTGTTTATTTAAATTGAATTACGCACTTTTCTCAGCTGATGAATAAAACAGACAAGGTAAACGTAAAACGGGGCCATAACCCGGAAGTAAGCAGTCGGTGCATTAAAAGAAAATTAAATTATTTGCCTTATTTCCGCCCCCCGTCCTTTGGACCGCCACGTACAATATTGTATTACATTTTAAATTAAAAATTGCAACTAACAATTGTTGTGCATATCACATACATATGCATTTATTTACCATGTAATATGGTGATGCATGTATTTATTAGAAACGACATCAAAGATAAATCCGTCTCACGGTCAGTGGCTGAAGTCCACGAAATAAATACACGTGCTCGTTACGCTTTCATTTCCCTGCTACACCAATTCAAGTGCAACTTAAGTGGCTATTGTCTACGGTGGGCGGTCTTGAACATTTTTTTTACCGAGTCTCATATTGAGTGTATTCCTTATTTAAAACCTTTGTTGAGGGATTTAGAAATTGCGTGTAGATTTAAATAACAAGTCGTTGCTGTTGAAGGGTGAAGAGAACTTCCAACCAGGAAGTAAAAACAAGCATGCCATAATTAGTGCTGATTGAATATGGATTGCTAACAAGGAAGCAGAAGAAACCATAGTTATGTTTCTTCTTTAATCACAAAAAAGTCACTGGAGTGTAGAAATGTTTTTTAAATGCAAATAAATGGCAATATAGTATATTTTGAATAAGACATTATTTGAAATATGAATCAAAGTAAAACAATATTTCCTCCAAACATACATATTCAAATTTAGAACCGTGTATGTTGTGCATTTGCAGGTTGACTCTGGTGTTCAACAAACTGTTTACCCTCTCCTGGCACTACAGAAAACAACTGACAAGATGCTCAAAGCAAGCAAGAGAGACTCTCAGGGTTGGACTTCATCATTTACAGCAGAGAAAAGTTATGTTCTTATCGTGCTGGATTGTCAATAAGAAAAAGCATTAATTTATTATTAAAACAAAGAATAATGGATAATCAGCTACACCAACTGCCAACCAAACACACCTGACTCTGACTTAAGCTCATTCCGATGATGATATCACTGTCTTGAGATTTTGCACATAAAACTACCCTTTCCTTTCAAACCTGTAGAAGGGGGTAGAGTTTTTCGTTTATACACCCAAGTCGCATTACTACATAGATATTTTATGAAGAAGCATTAATAACCTTATTAAAAATATCTCAAACTATTTTATTAAAAGGGGGGGGGACAGTTTTTTTTATCAAATAGAGATGTCTGAGCAGTGTTGCCGATTTAGCGCGTTTCTTGTTTTGACAGTGCAAAAAAAGCGCTAAATTAGCGCGTTTGCGCTTAAACATTCTGGCCATTTTCTGGCTATTTCTAACCATTTTTAGTGTCTTTTCGGCAGATTTTGGTCATCTTAATAAAATTTAGCGCTTTTTGGCAGTCAAACTAGCGCGAAAATATTTTTTGAGTTGGCAACACTGTGTCTGAGTGGTGACTCAAACATTTCCAAATCATTCCAGTCCAGTCCACCTTTAAATATACTTTTTTTTGACAACAACAAGCGATACAGAGACAGAGGATGAAAATTCTTTGAAAATAATTTGCACGTATGAGCATTGAAGCAACATCAACAAACACACACGTACTGTTTAGTTTAACTCACAAACAAGAGCAATAATAAAGAATGTAAATTATTTTTTGTGCAGTTTTATTTATTTTTCAACTGAATAATAACTGCTAATAACTCCGGGACAACGCCCCCTGTTAGTATCTGAAAGGTTTAAATAAAGTTAGCCACGGGTTATTTTTTTTTTTAACTGTAAATATTTAAGAAAGGTATAGTAGTTAATTACGATCACCCATTTCATGGTCGTACACTTTTGTTTTTGTACATAAAGTTACCAAAATACACACAAGAAACGATGTTTGTTGAATTTAAATAAAAAAAGACGACACAAAAACTACGATCACAAAACAGTTGAAAACACAACACGACACGGTCTCCTCTAACTCAATAAGATGCAAGTGCAACATAGTAGTTTACTTTAGGTGATTTTTCGGGTACTTACCAACAGTAGAGGTTGGAGTGCCTTGGACATGTTTTCCGGCAGACCAGAAATGACACAATAGATCCCGGTTTTTATACGTGAGAAAAAAATTAAAAAACAAAAACAAAAACGTCTCAGCAAGTCTCTCTCTTGTGGTGTTTACTTTCTCCTCGTAAAATGCAGTACGTTTATCCACCTTTGAATTTGATCCACTGATTTCAGAAGAGTCTGTCTACATCAGTCTTCTTCTGCATGAGTAATAACGTCACCGTTTTCTTTTCAAATAACGGGGAGTGTCTATATACACATACAACTTAATTTTCCAGTTTTAAGTTGTTGGCACTACTTTTACGTTAGATTGACTCGCCCCCTTAAAAAAACGAAAAAAAAAAAGAAAAACGAAACACTTCTCTCAGCACAGTCACTCGCGACAACAAACTGCTTCTTCTTCCTAACAATTTCTTACTCTCTTTCTTTCCTCTTTCTTGTGCTCTCTCTCTCGCCCGCCCTCTCTTAGTAAGTCTTCAGTCTTGTATGGGAGGGGGGTGTCTCCTCTTCTTTCTATATTTCGCAGATAAACAGATTATAACTACTATAATCTCCCATTTGTTAGTTTTTACGAGCACACAGTACACACGGAGGTGTGTGCTTAAAAAAAACAAAACAAAGCCACAAAAAAAGGACCAATATTATGTAAATTATGCTTCTTTTGTTAAATTAAATTTTTTTAGCTTCCTCAAGCGGCAAGCCTCACTACCACAGACCACCGTCTTCTTAAAACTACTTATTTTTCGATTCGATGATTCAATATTCGTTCAACATTCATTCATTCATGCATCTAACCACGAGCAGATCCATTCATTTTCATTTGATCTCTTCCGCATAATCCAATGACTGCAAAACAACACTCACTTTCCTTCCACACCAAATCTAGTTCCTTCCCCACTAATGCACAGATTTTACAATACCGGGAAATATACGTACTCATTTACATTTAAACCTGTAACATATACGCATGTGTTACAGTTTAAAATAAACACATTATTTCATCTGTGTTGTTCTATTCGTTGTCCTTTACAGCCTTGATTCGGTTTACAAGCAAGCAGCTAAAAAGTGCTCCCTCTTAAAATATCATCAGCACTAAATTTCTAAGTGTTTTAGTTATGAATTTTAATTAAATTTACTACTAAAATCTTAAAATTACCTGCTTTAGTTTCGTTTTTCTCCCAATACTTTTTGTTTATGTTTGATGGAAAATTAAAAATAATCTCTTTTTAGTTTTTCGTTCTAGTTAAGTTGCATAACAAATAATCTTTTACAAGAGAAAACAAAGTATTAATTGCCATGGAAGTTAAATAGCCCAAACCCAGCACCAAGTTATGTATTATTGAGATTTCTGGAGGGTAGTGTTAGTGTATAATATAACAACTTCCTTATGGTACGGTACACTGTGTAGTATTCGTCTTGTCTTTTCTGTTCTTCCTGTTTTACTTTCCTTTTCTCAATCACGTCGTCGTTTCTCCACTCCACCAATGTTTATTGTTTTGGCAATTTATTGGCGATTTTAAAAATCCGTCGCTCACTTATACAGCTTCTTTCCTTTCCTGGGTACGTTCTGTTGATAATAGATTCAGCCTTTACACGGGTTTAAAATGTAAACATGCGAAATAAAAATAGAAGAGTGTTATGAACACCTGAAGATAAACTGCGGTGCGCTTTCCGACATCAGCCGAGCACTGGCCCGTTTTATTGACCTTTGACCCTTTAGAACAGGAACTTTGAACTCTGAGTGTTGTCGGTGTTTTTATCTTATTTTATTTTGTCTGTTCGTGAAGTCTTTTCTATCCATGTACATCGCTCATTCATTAGGTGTTTTCCTTTTCACTTTTTACGAAAAAAATAAAAAGCATTATTTTTTTTTTGTGAAAGTAACTATAAGACTAGAAACAAAACCAAACCACATAAGCAAATTGAGTTGAATTGAATTAAAATTGATATTTTTGAAAGATAAAGTACGGTGTATTTTGTTTTTAATTCTAAAAATGAAACCGCTGTGACTTTATGTGAACTTTGATTTTTGAGCCTTTGTTTTTATGTAACTATTTTTCTTTTAAAGAAAAGTGTAGTTTTACACATTTAAAATCCCTTTTCTTCCAATTTAAAATGAAAAAAAAAAAGCAATTATTAATTTAATTTTCATTAATTCGGTTTAAAAACTTGAACTCGACTTTTAGGGCTTCGATTAGCAATTTTATTAATTGAATACATTTTTGTTATGAAAACAACTTTATTAAATTCCTGAGAGGCAAAACACTGAATAGAACAAACCTTTGGTCACGTGAGTCTCCACCCATAATGACGTAATCTATGTTAACAATTTTGTTTATCCGAACCTGTCCGTGAGATAATATTTCCAAGGAAATTGATCTTCCTTCCTTCCTTTTGTGTGTGTGTGTGTGTTTGTTTAGAATGAACATAAACGAATAATATTGTCCAAAGTCTATACTGAGGCATTTTTTAGGAAATGAAACAAACAAAAATCTATTATACTCAGGGGAGGGTCCAGGATTTTGAGCAGGGGGGGGGGGGGGTCCAAACGAAAAAAAATATTTTTACAAATAACATTACTATTACCCGTATAGGTCGACCCAAATTTTGAGCAGAAAAAACTTTCTTTTAAATAACTCGACTTACATACGTTCATACGGTGATCGGTTTAATAACTGTCGTCTGCTATCTTCAAAAATCCCCGATTGGTGATTAATTGTTCGATCTTTTTTAATTGTGCTTTGCCCGAGCAGAGGGGGAGGGGGGCCTGGGCCCCCTGAACTCCCCCTGGATCCGCGCCTGTATATTTTGATGTGTTTTGAGGTTTTAAACCCTCTCTAGCCCCCCCAGCCACCTTTCCCATAACTACAGAGATACATCCTTTTTCCTCAAGACTTAAATGTGGAAGTGTCAATAAATGTTATTTTTATCACTTTACAAATTGCTATATTACTGGAGTTGGTATTAATTTAGATTTTTTTTTAAATAATTAAAAAGAAAAAGGAAGGTGTTTAACATTAATCCTCAAAGCAATTCAAGTTTTGCTTTTTGACAGAAAAAGTATAACGTTTTACCCGTTCAGTGCGTTCACTAAACACAACAGAGTAGTGGTGTAGTGCTTTGGGAACGCATGGAAACGGCGTTCCCTTATTTTGTTTGGTAGGGAGAATGGTGTTCCCTCACTACTAAAAACTAACATTATCATTCTGTTTATGTTTGTAACCTCAAATTAGCCGAAACGGTACATTGTAGCTATATATTATATCAAGGTACACCCGCCCCCATCCCCGAACCACCCAGAGCGGTATATAGGCTTGCTCTTCGCTCACCGGATCACCACGCTTGCTAGGGCAAAAGCCCTGCGTTCCCCCACTCGTTGTTTAGAATTACACCACTGGTACCGACCGTGATTTATTCTAAAGTACATTAATAAAAAAAACATGTTTTACTTTAATTGTATATAATTACTTCCTCTGTAAAATTCTCTCTTGTATGGATGTCATTGCTGCTCTTGATATCGGATATCCCTGAAGCTGAGCTAAAGAGTTTTCGGAGGCAAACCACTTCTTCTGTTCGACCAAATATTGACCGAAATATCATTAACTCGCGTTTAAACCCCACCCTTCTCAACAATTAACTTCCTTTCTACTTACATATTCAAAACATTTAAATTGCAATCAACTGATGAGACTATTTTCTCGTCAGCAACTTTTTTCACGGGCTTTGTGTAAAAATTTGGTTATGCCATTTTTAATGATTCATTAAAGAACATTCAAAGAGCATTTAAGAAAATACGGTTGTGCTTGCTACATGACAATAAGAAATTGATAAATGCCACGAAGAATATTCGTAAAGTCATAAAATTTTAAATGATTTGTGACAAAATCGAAAAATCATAGAACAAAATCGATCTTCCCTCACTCAAACTAAAATAATGCGCAGACAACCAAAGTATGATATTTTTTTTCTTCTTTTTAAACCGAATTTAATTATTATTAATCTTTTGCTACTATTTAACTTCATCTCAATTTTTGTTGCTTTTATCGCAGCTAAACTCAGGCAGTGAGTAAATAAATTGAGATGAAGGTAGTAGCACAACATTAATAATAATGATTTACAATACTTCATCTAATAAAATAAATAAATTGGAATATCAATTTATTTTAAAATTGTATTAAGTGGTCTTGGTCTATATATCACCGAATCCTCTTCAAAGCGGGTTCAGTAGTAATTTCACGTTTCTGTGATTTGTTTAATTTTTAAAAGCTTTTCTCTGAGCATAAAAAAACCCTTAAAAACCTGAAACCACTAAACCGTTGAATCACTGAAACCAGTGTTGTGTGAACAATACTGTCCATGCTTCACTCTCGTTTTCCCTACTTCTATATCTTGTGTCTGCTGCAAGGATCAGTTAGTGGTTGATTCTTGTCTGGCATCTCACAGTTGTAAGGACAAGTCATGAACACCAGTTTCTTAATTTTATTCATTAGATGTGTGTGTGTGTGTGTGTGTTTCTTTGATTTCAGTCCGGCATAATAATACATTCGGACGCTCGTACCCATGGCTCTTGTTTTGACTACGACAGCCTAACCCGTTCGATATGTCATTGATTTAATGCTGCATTAATTTCAACAACAGAAATTATGACTTCTGCTAAGTGCTACTACTACACCAACTATGTACAGCAAGTGAAGACCAGAGAGTTAGAAAGAATGACAAATGACAGAGGCTAGAGAGAGAGAGAGAGAGAGAGAGAGAGAGAGAGAGAGAGAGAGAGAGAGAGAGAGAGAGAGAGAGACTCATTGTCTTTAAGACCACACGAACTATTCCGTGCGGCGTGTGTGCACATTGCGTGCGCATGGATTATAATACATAAGGGTCGAAGATTTTTCAAGAACACAAACGCAGTTATTTATTTATTCGGTAGAATCCTATTCCTAGTTTAATCACGCGGCAGATAATAACTTACTTTAAATTATTGAACTATTTCCTCATAGGCGCAAGGTGTCATTCATTTTAAAGATTATTTAGTAATTCCTTAAAAATCCCCAACCCATAATTAACAGCTGGTGCTAGTGGCGGACCTACATTTTAGGGGCCCCAAAGCTTGAACTGTTAGGGGCCCCTTCGCAACCAGCGACAATAGGGAAAGGTCCGAAAGACCTAGTTGCCCTTGCTAGGACCTCGAAGTTCAAATGTGATGGGGCGCAAAAATTCGGTTGGCCTGAAATACCGGCAATGTCGAATTGAAAAGTGCGCACATACTTTTGTCACAGGGAAAAAAAAATAGTTTTTTTGCGCACACTGACTTGAAAAAATTAGAGAGAACATTGACTATACTCCTATTAGAGGCAGAGGGCACTTTCATCCTAGGCAGAGCGCACAGATAGTACACTCCGAGCCTAGTGTCGATCCATACGTAAATAATCCCGTCATTGTTTTTAGCAGAGTTTAAGGTTTTCCTTTTTTAATGATTATAATTTATGAATTGAGAATTTAATGCAAGTAAAACATAAACTGCCTAAATAATGAGACAGTCACAGACAATCAGACTGAGAGCAACATATGTATATCAATTGACAAACAAAAAGGATGCAACCGTCCTTTTGACAACTTGTATTTAATCTATTTTAAATCTAAAAAGTATTTTTTAAAGACACAAATTCCGTTGGTCTAAAAACCAGGCAACACGGGTAGTCGCCCAGGACGCCAAGTGCTAGGGGGCGCCTGTCATGTGTCTGAAACAGTAAGACTTTCCAATTAAATTATGAAAATGGGGAAATGGGAAAATGAATTAAATAATAAAAACATCCAAAATAAGAAAATTCCCTGATGTGAAGTGTGGGCTGGGGCCTGATAGAGAAGATAAACTTTGAACACCGATAAAAATATATACATATCGATCTTGTTTTGACACCCACATCATGAAATCAGTTTACCTTACTTATTACTTTAAAAATATTTTGTAAGTTCTGTCAGATATTTTGCTGGTATCGAACCGGAAAAATCCCAATCGTTGATAAAATCAATTTTATATATATTTATATAAACTTATTTGAAAAATGACTTGGTGTATTTTTCAACCCCCACCCCGCCATAGGATACAAACGTATTCAAGGAGTATAAATGCTTAAACACC
Source organism: Architeuthis dux (assembly GCA_006491835.1). Classification (NCBI taxonomy): domain Eukaryota; kingdom Metazoa; phylum Mollusca; class Cephalopoda; order Oegopsida; family Architeuthidae; genus Architeuthis; species Architeuthis dux. Next base: position 648,532 of record VCCN01007248.1, read on the forward strand.
AAGATTGAACTAAAAATCAATACGAATTACGTACAATCCAAGTAAATATCCTGTATGCGCTTCCATAATGCAAATGACAGTAATGGGATTCAAGGGGTTCGCACCGGTTTGCAGAACCGGTTCCTGAATTTCTTTAAATATTCACATGTTACATTTACTATTTTTTAGCGAAAATCTGTTGAAATATAAGCAATAGTAAGGTTCACTGTGTATTTTCGTGGGAAGCTTTTGGAGATTTGCAAAACTATACATTTTTGCAATCAGCATAGTGAATCCGAAAATCGATGTTGGCATTTCAAAGACACCCACCCGCATGTCGCCGTTTTGGATTTTGAAAATGGCCATCATAAAATACATATTTTGCACTATTAATGCAAAATGCATAACGAACCTTGCATTAATAGTAGCTATTAATGCAAGGTTCATTATGCATTTTTGTTGAAAGTTTTTGTAGATTAGCAAAATTATACATTTTTTTAATCTTCAGAGCATGAGGAATCAGAAAAATAATGTTGGCATTTGCGTAGCCATCTGCATGGTCGCCATTTTGGATTTTCAAATAGCCGCCGTAAAATATACAATTTGTACCCCCCCACCCCAGGATCCTACGATTAGGGTACTAACATATTCCTTAAGATGTCCTCTTTCAGAAAAAAAACCTTTGATCTTGTCATGCTCTTTCTTGACAGCACTTGGTTGTACCTCATGGTGTTCTTGCGGTTTATGAGCAGTGACAACAAATTGCCCTTTAAACTTTGTTGAAAGGCGTGACATCTCTGCTGTGGCAAGAAAGAACCGCTGTTGTGCGTTGGAATTGTAATACTAGCAATGATCCCCTCCCTTCCCTGCAAGACCTCATTAGCAATCTGTAGATTTTGGAAGAACTTAAAAATACACTAGTATTGCCGATACGAAAGTAGAAACAGAAAAAGCAAATAATTTTGTTAAGTGCTAAAATTAGAATTCAAATCATGAGAAGGGTCGAAATTGTAACTAAACATCTAACACAAGCAGGAAACTTAGTGATATTGAATTTGTTTAGTGGAACAACAGGTGTCCAAAAACAATGGCCCCTTTGTCCATTCGGTAAGTAAAAAAAGCAAAACAGGATTTGAGAACTTGACAACTCTCTGGTCGCGTTCCAAGCTGGGCAGCTAACGCATAAACAAGATATCTTATGTGATGATAAGTTTCAGCTGTGGCTACACCCTTCCCCAACCCTGTGTCCAGGGATTAACTATAAATTCCAGCATACTTGAAACTCGAGAAACTGACCAACAACAACAGTTGAAAAAAAAATGACTATGAAAAGTTTTTATTTAAAATTTTTATGTAACATAATAAAGTAAATTTAAAGTTAAGTACGTATTTTTAATCATTTTTTTTAAAACGTGTTTTTTCGGATCACTAATTAGATTTAATTTGTGTAATGTTTTTTTTTCGAATCGAATCGTATGGTATTGAATTTTATTTTCAGTGATAATTACTACACAACTTAATTTAAAAAGAATGTTTTCACTTATTGCCCTCAAAAGCTTTGAATAACATTGTAAAAATTAAATTATTTACATTTACATTGGTCACGTATAAATTTCATAGATTAGCGTCATAATATGAAACTGATTTTTATCCTGCTATGAATCGTTTCGGCTATGAAAAGTGGCTAGGAAATAGACAAGGCTATTATTTTGGCTATGAAATCGCCTGCTATGAATTTGTTTGCTATGAATTCGCCGGATACCGTTATCGTCTTCAATGGGGTTTGAGTGAATTTACGGCTATTTCCAAAGCTTATTTTGGCATGTGTAGACCACAATGGTAGAATCACAAAATTGTATGTGTTTGAAGTAATGGTAACATTTGTAAAACAGTGGATTGTTCTCATTGTATTAGGTCTATAGTATGGTGTCAAGACTCAGAGTCATCAAGAGTTAGGGAAACGTTATATACATGCATCATGGAATGATGAAATAAAACATAGCAAATACCGCAGTCAGTATAATCTTATATTTTAGACACCTATGAGAATACATACTACATATAGCACATTATTTTAGCAACATATTCACGTACAGTTTTGTCATACGAGAACTTCTTTGCAATGTCATTTTCTAGAGACAATATGCATAAAGAATTTAAGCGCTCTTCAGTCATGTTAGACCGAAATTTGTTCTTTATAAAGGATAGATTTGAGAAATCCCCTTCTGCTTCACAACTCGTGATAGGCATTGTCAAGTACAGCTTAAGCGCAATAGTAATATTAGGAAACACTTCAATTAGGTGTTGCTCACAAATAAGCTGAATAACTTTGCATTTTTCTGGGATTTCCTAAAATGCCAATATTCTTTGAACTGATAACACTCGTTTACTAATGTGTAGTCAATATCATATTTGTAATACGATATTATAAGTTTAATACTGTCCTCATCAATTTCAGAATTGATCACCCAGGATGATGAATCTGCGTATAATTATGAAAGTTTGTTCCTTCTTTGAGTAACTTGGAGTTTAATTTTCTTTGTTGAGCGTTGAAAAATTCCAATAACCCAAAATGGCTGCCCTCTTAACATCCTCCCCTGATCATTTTTTCTGGAATGTATATGCACCCCATCGTCCTCGAATACATCATCATTGCCACTGAAAGGTGGTATGGTGGTAAAAGAAATATGAGATGATTGTGATATTCAATATGCAAGTAAACTAGTTAATTCAATGAAAAAACGTATTCTTACATATTTAAGAAATAAAGAAGGCTATACCGGCTATTAAATGTTCATGTTCAGTTTTTATTTTTGCTTTTAAAATTTTTAATTTACAAAAGAGACGTATAAAATTTGTAATTATGTAATAATGTTGAAAAACGAAAAAGAAATATTAGTAAAAGGTTTTTAATTTTTATTATTATTTCTACATGGGATTAAAATCATGGTGTTTAGTTGTTTTCTTTTGTCAATGTAGCCTACTTTATAGTAACTGCATGGCAAAGCTGCTAAAGTATTTGCAAGGAGTATATGGGTGTGATCACATTGAACGTAGGACGTATCTGAACAGCGCTCCTGAGCGCCCATAAAAATGAACGTTGCTACCGCCAAGAAGCATGTCGGCTTAGATATCATTTTGCTTAGCGACCGATCACTTATCTCTGTGCTTGATCTGTACAAAAACTGCATCGATTTTGTTGAAATATTCACACATTAAAAACAAAGTTGTTTCTGGGGTCCCAGAATCTTAAGCTTCATTAGTTTAATAGTAGATCCGCCACTGCTGGTGCACATTGCATTTTTCGAAAAAAAAACCCAAAAAACATCTAAAGAGTGATACGCGGTCCCGTAGCAAGAATGCAGGTCTCGGATTTAAATAACACGAAAACAACAAATAGGCATTTGTATAAATAAAATGATCA
>VCCN01007248.1:811473-821609 GCA_006491835.1 Architeuthis dux
CCTACTGGAAGATTGGTACTATACAGCCTTTGTCACACCCATTTCTCATTATTTTATTAATAATGATTGTTTTTCTTTTTTAATTTTACTCTTACAGACAAAAGTAAATGTTGTTTGAAATTCTGAGATGAGTGATTATCATCCTTCCAAAATTGTTCAGATTAATATTCTCTTCCTTGTTCATTGTGTTTTTATGTTTTATCTGATATATTCTTTGGTTTTTCACTGGTGTTTAATTCATCCAGTCAGAGTGTGTTCTGTTATTCTGGATCTGAGTGTCAGTGATCTCTGCAGGCAGATAATAAGAATCTCCTTGTTCGGAATGCATTATACACATGCAGAAGGCCAAAGAATGCCTCAACCAAAACATGGGAATAAAACTAACAAGTGTGAGAATATTGATCTGAACAACCTTTTGAATAAAAACAGAAATAAAATAAAATTATAATTATCAAAAACTTTTAACTATATTTACACAATACTAAAATAATCTATTTGAAATTAATCTGTGGATTTTTAGATAATTGAACTGGAAAAGATTTTATATCTTGCTGAGGAAGAAAAAACTCTTTTGCTCCAACAATTCGATACTTTGACAAGCCAATTATCAGCTATGGAAGAAGACCGGAATCTTTTGATTGAGGATCATTCTAAACTGAAAACCACTCACAGAAATTTGAAGCAGAGATATGAGATTGAAGTGAGTTTTTTGCAACTAGTTTGAATCAGAAGCTTTTAAGGCATGATTAATTAACTTTTTGTTCGATATTTCTAAATATTTGTCATTCTAGTCAGCATATACAATGGTGATAATAAAATCAATGTTAAGAAGAAAATTAAGTGCTATGGACTCTGCAAAGCTTCCTTATAATCATTTGCCAGATTTTGTCATGAAATTGTATTTGTTAAAAATGGCTGAAGTAGCAGCAGCAAAATTCAATTAGTTTCAAGATGTTCTCTTCAATGTGAGAAGCAGGACTTTGAATATTGGTGTTTCACAATTATATTTTAGACTTTACCCTAATTTTACACAATTCATGATTCCATGAAAGAAGTTAATTAATCTTTTCATTTACCAGCAGAGGAGTGGAGATTATCCTATCACATTTAATTTGCTTAGCATTTGTTTGTTTTACAGAAATACAAAATTGATGCAAAATCTCTCAGTGCCATCGATTGCTAGGATCAGTCATATCTTGTCTTCAGGCATGAAACAACATAAATGAAGTTGGCCTGGTTCCTAGAGATCCATCTCCCAAGCAGCACCTACCCATTGCAATAACAGAGTAGAGTCATGTGTACACCATGATGCCTGTGACAAAAGTCAGTATGACTGGCCAATCTTTACCTTTACCCCAATGTACATGTATGGGTCCCTACATTAAATATGGTCTTGCATTGTATTTGCTCTCATGGAGAGGTAAATAAACAGAATTGTTTGCACAATGTTAGAGAAAACTGAGAAGTGTCTTTGAAGTTTACTCAGCTTTTAATTGCTTGTGCAATCAATCAACAAGAGCCAATGTTCCCACTAATTCTTTTAGTCAATGTGTGCAAAAATCTTATGTTGTGCAATTTTTTTCCTATGACAAAAGTATCTGTGCACTTTTGAATTGACATAGTGAATCAATATTTTTTCAATAAAAACTCAGTAAGCTATCTACAGAATTTGAAATCTTTTGTGTGTACACTAATTTCCTTTGTGCACTGGTTGCAACACAGCTTAGAGGGAACTATGTTCAAAATGAATTTACAGAGAGGACCAATGATCAGCATTTAAACACTTGTCTTTCTCTTCTTGCTTGACACAGAAAAATGTCATTTTTGGACAATATAGACACTGGGGTTAAAAATTGGATTTATTATAATCCAGGACAGTCTTCAGATTTCTAATAGGGAAACAGTTCTTCTCTGTGTTTGTTGGGATTCAAAGTGAAAACGTTATTAAGAATTGCTGGAATGTGGACAAAATGTTACAATATTACAGTGAGCACTTTGCTCATTTGAATGATGCATTGAAAGAGAAAACTTTTTCTGAGCAAGGAAGTTGATTCACTAATTCTGTTACATGACAATACTCAGCCTATTGTTGCAAATGTAATGCATCAATGATCATGAGTTGAGATAGGAAATTCTTTCCAATGTGGTGTATTCTCCAGTCCCATCACCTTCAGACTATCACTTGTTTCACTTTGTGCAACACTCCTTATCTGATCAGTGGTTCAAACAAGCTCTTTCTTGACTTTTACCTTTTGACTCAAACACTGACCTCAGGAACTGTTAGGAAATATGCAACTCTCTCAGCCAACAAGCAGGCTCAAGTTATGGTAACGCACATTTATTTATTTAAAATCAGAAAAAATTCTATACAGTGTTGCCCATAAATGAGTACACCTCTACCACTTTTTTTTATAAAAGTTAATTTTCTTCTAAACCAAACATAGCAGGATTTTATTATTTCCAGTGGAACATTACACAATCAAAATGGATATTATCAAGTATTATTCATGACCAAACTCTACAGCATTGAAACACTGTTGCCAAAAATATGAATATGTTGCCGTCCAAAAATGAGTACACCCCCACGAAAAAATATATTCGGTAACAGTTTCAATGCTGTAGAGTTTGGTAATAAATAATACCTGATAATATCCATTTTGATTGTGTGATGCTCCACTAGAAATGATAAAATCGTGCTATGTTTGGTTTAGAAGAAAATTAACTTTCTATAAAAAAGTGGTAGGGGTGTACTCATTTACGGGTTATACTGTATATGCCAGTAAAAACAGAGTGGTGAGCTCAGCTAGAGAAAGAGAAACAAAAAGACAGAGAAAGAGGATTTTATCTAATTCAGAATACGCTTGATACAAAGCTCAGAACTTTCACATTCTCTTAACAACCATTAGTTATAAATCATTGAAATGTTACTATCCACAAATAATCATACTATAATGGGAAATAATGGGAATAAGTGTATCATGCTTAATGACTGAATAATGAGACCATTGTGATTGGTATATATTGGCCAATGGAACAAGTTTTATAAATTAGATGATTCATTTAAAATTTGTTTTTAGGTAAAGAAAAATGAAGAACTCAATGTGGAAGTTGTCAATTTAGTCAACCATAAATCTGCCTTGGAAAAAGAACTGAATGTTGAATACAAAGAAAATCCTCAACTCAATCAAAATGATCACAACAGAAACAGTAACAATATCAATGCACTAAACAAAATAATTGCTGACCTTAAAGACAAGGTAAGTCTAAAGTTGATTTAACTATATCCTTAGATGTCTTGATGGTAGTTAGTAGCTGAATATTTAAAGAGAACAGACATCTCTCTATATTAAATACCAGGAATTTTAATAGTTACCGTCATAACAATTGGATGGATGCAATAAAAGTTCCTGCTTCAACTGCTCAGATAAATGGCACATTCATCTTTTAAAAAATGGATGTCTTTTTATGATTCTGCTGTTGGAACATCTTTGCATATGATGTTCTGTTTTGCTGCACTGCCAAAACCTTTTATGCTGAGAACATTTCCAGTCGAAAAAAAATCTTTTTTCCATGGATTAAGTGTGGGCTTTTGGCCACATTCATTGAATCTCTGCAAAAATTATTCTCTTCTAACCCTTCTTTTGCATAATCATAAAACATGTATTTAAAATCTTACTACAGTTCAAATTTTAATGACGTGCTCTATTGGAGATAAAAATAAGGAAGGTAATTTATTCTACTTCATGTCTCTGAACAAAAGATTTATTTTCTCTAATATTTCTCATTTCAATCAATTCACTCATCTTATTCTTCTACTTTAAGAACATACATATCTGTCATAGAGTGATGGTTAACAAGTTAGTTTCATAGGCTATTGCTTGTTAGATCAATCCTGGGTTCCCCACTATTCTGGTCAGGCTAGGCAAATTTTAGTAAATAGCTACTCTTAGGAATGTTTTCTTGCTGTTATTAATGGTCAATCTTTTCTGCTCCATCCAAAAAATGTGTTGAACAATTTTAAACCCACACTTTAGAATTTTACAATGTAAGAATTAGGTAGGGATAAAAAAAATCTTAAGAAACCTGAATTAATGATGTTGTTTGGACAATAATCTTTAACCCTTTTGAGACTCCTGGGACATATATATCCTGAGGTTTCTATGACTGCTGGGATATATATGTACTGTAGATCTCTTTTAGAAGTTTACAGGGACATATTAATTCAGGCATTAAGCCACTTAATAGGTCTTGAAAGGGTTAAATGATTTCTTGTTTTCATCACTCAAATGACATTTGTTTCAGCAACATTAATGCAGCACCCAGTGAGGATTGAACTAACTGACAAAGGCTTGCCAGATGAGCATGCTAACCATTGCTTTAAGTCATGTACAATGTTATCAATATTTACTAAGATTAGCTTAGTCCAACACAAAGTCAAATTGGTGGCGGGATGGGAGTTTACGAAGACTCCTCTAAGTGGGGAGAGCCTACCTGTTTCAAAAATCAGCATTTGATATCCTAGCTTTAACTGGGGCTTGAACAGCAATCTCTAGAATTGGTAACCATCTCAGCCATACTACAAGCCAAGATGGTGTGTTATCATTCAGTGTTCTTACTGTTGTATTGTTTGGTCTAAGGAAGTACATAATAGATATATACATATATTTGTGTGGAAGAAAAGAATTTATTTTTTTCAAAATCTTTATCTAAAAATTAAAGATAAAATCCTCAGTCTCTTCTGCCACTTGACTTCCTTTAAACTCTTGATAACGACAACAACTGGTTGAGACATTGGATAATTAAAATAGCAAAATGTTGGGCCAAATAAAGTCATTAACCTCATTTCACACGGTTCTAAAATAGAAAATAATAAAGCAATACATATTTCTAATTAACAAATAACTTTCATTTGTTTTGTCTTTAATTATTTTTGTAACTACAGCCCAGTCAACAAGAAAAAGGTCTGATGCTTCTTACTGATGTACATAAAGAATCTTTATTCTCTGAAGTCCCAGTACAACGGGAAAACTGCAATACAATGATGAAGCCGCAATTATGCAAATACACAAGTATCATAAATCAACATATATAACGTTTGAACGTAGAAAACTGCAATACAGCGATGAAGCCACGAATTAGGCAAATATACAAGTGCAGTTAAAACAGTAAGAATCAACAATATACAACATATGTAGCATTTGAACTGAAAACGACAAATACAAGAGAAGTATGATTTAAAACAAGAGCGTAAGGAAGAAATAAGTTCTTAGCATGAAGTTTATAGGTGTGGCTATGTTATAGTTTACAATGAATTGAATTTTGGGCATAGAAGTTCGAACTGTAAGAATGCTGAGGTGAACACTGGTTGCAAGACTGCCGGAGTCTGTTTCTGGATCCTTATATGGGGTAAAGAAATGTGTGTGCAGGAACGCGTGTTTTCCAATTAACCCTGGTGTCATAGGTCAAGTTATTCTGACCCCAGTTTCGGTGTGATCAATCTGGAGTCCCCTTTTCGTGAGACTCAGATACCCACAAATTCATCAGGGAAGTCACTTGCTTGGAATCCCATCAATTTAGGAGTTGGAATGTCCTTCTTGGGAACTCACTGGAGACTTTTTGGACCCACTTAAAATCTTGTTAGCAAGAAACAAGGCTGGGCGTTTAATCTCTGAAGGTTGTACAGTGTTCTGCCTTGTCTCTTGATGGCATTGCCTGTTATCACAAAGCACCCTACAATGACGCTTAGCTCCTCCTTTTTCCAATCCTTTACCTCTGGACACCACAATTGGTTCTTTGTGAGATTATTTATTTCAATTTTCCTCTTGAATGGTGAGTTGGAATCAATTGGTTATTACAGATTTTACAATTGTGGATATTGTGCATGAACAACTAACAGCCAGTTATGCAACTCTTGGCTATTCTGATAAAATAAATGTATAAATGCCTACTAATTTCTCTTGTCTAATAATCTATGTGGGGTCACACTGATTTCTTATCATGGTGATCTCATGCACCAGGACCAACAAACCATTGTACTTGCAAACTCTCCAGCCCAGGGATTGGACTCACAACTCCAGGAATTGAAGTGTACAGACAGCAAGAACCAATATTCATTAAGCTGCAGTCTCATAGGATATTTCAGGGAGTCATTTAAAGAATATTAGGCCTAATGTCTACGTCCTGTTCTACTTATTGTACTCTTTGGATAGCTTTCCTGAGTATTGATTTCTATAGGTTACTTATTTTCAGACTCAACGTGGCAAAGAATAGATTAAGAACATACCCTGCTGAATAGAATAAAGGGGTCTATTTGAAACTCCCTGAAGGCTATAAGTACAGGGATTATTGCAGCCAAAATGTGATTTAAATAAAAAAGATAAGATTGTTAACTCCAAAATTCATTGAATCCTTAACACAGACTATAATTATACTTTCTTGAAGTAATCAAAGGAAAGAGTTCTTGTCTGTAATTTCAAATAGGCTTCTTGAACTGAATAGAATATAGAAACAGGTCTGGTTAGTCACTCTTTTGGCAGCATTCTGTGTTGTGGGTGATCAATTAAAAAATTGAAAAAAAAGGGTGATCAATGAATAAGTTACTTCTTTCACCTTTTGTTGGGCAGTGATCACTAAAAAAGTCTGAATTTTCAAAAACCAACCATGAATGTTGCCAGACACAAACTAAGGGGCCAATTTAGCATAAACTTACATTGTAAATTGAACCTCCCACTAAAAACCTATTGGGTTTTCTAGACATTCTAACGGTTTCTAACATGAATAAATCTAGCAAAATTTAACTTGATATCTAGGATTACTACCATGTAAATTAATATTCGCTGGTATAGCCTAATTAGAAGAGGTTAGAAGATAGTTTTATTGGATGAGAAGTTCTAAATATCTCCAAAACCAGGTCGGTGATACTCATTAGGACAAACCCAGCAAGGGGCTGGACAACTGATTACAAACTGTGGTAAAGGTTTTTTTTTCCCCCGTAAACAATTGGCAAAAATCTATGACACTTTTAGGGTATTCCTAAATCTTTGCTTGCGTAAATGATATATCCATATGGTGTCATTTCCTGTCACTGATAAATAATACCGAACTAAATATAATCCACTTCTGGCAGAAGGTTATTGACTTTTCATATTCTAATTATGTGAGACAACAAGAATAGCCGATGAGCCAGACATTTTTTTTGCTTTTTGCTTTTGTGACGTCACGAAAAGATTGACTCATTCATCACTGGAGCAGTGAGATTGAGCAGACTCTCATTGTAATGTGTTGAAATAGAACCAGATGTGTCAAAACAAATAGTTTGCCCATATTTCATACAAAGGGGAAAATGAATATTTATCCTATTATTTCTGTTTGGCAAGCAAATGTCTGTATATAGCTGATTGTGGTACAATGTGGGAGAGGTAAGGTCCATTAATTTATCATTATAAATTGTTATATTATTGTTATTTTTGCTAATGAGTTTTCACACCAGTAATACCAAGTGGCTTTCACGGGGGGGGGGGGGATCAAATGATAGCAAGTCTCCTCACTACTCCAACACACTCATTGGTATTGTTAGATATCTATGTGAAAAACTAACACACTTGTATCCAGTTGTCTTTTTAAAACGTGCTGACTGATTTCCTTTTATTGAAATCTGCTTAATATATAGCATAATAATGTGGTGGATAGAATACTTTTTTTCTTGGATCTCCATTTCTGCCAATGTCTTTGCAAGGATCTTCAAGATCATTCCAAACCCTATGATTGTCTCCTTCCTGTTTCACAGTTTTTCAAGTTCTCTGTCAAGGTCTAGATATTTTTCATTCTTACTATCTGACAGATGTTTTTTTCTTTGTTTACAATGATTAGATCTGGTCTCCTGGCCTAGATTGGCTGATCCATTTGAATTTCAAAGTCACATAGAACTTTACTTTTTCTTATTTTTAATCAGTGCTACCCACAACACTGGTTTATTGCTGGGTTTAGGTTATTCATGTGTTCTGACATTTATATGTATCTATCTTTCTATGTATCTATCTATGTATATAATATAATATAACCGTTCATAGTAGAAACCTGAAATTTTGTATCCCCACAAGGAGTAGGGAAAATGGTTTGTGCCCACTTGTTTTTTGAAAATTCAGACCTTTTGTAGTGATCACAGCCCAACAAATGGTGAGAGAAGTAACTCATTCATTGATCACCTCTTTTCCAAACTTTTTAATTGATCACCCCCAACACAGCTAGTTGGAATGCTAGTTATAATTATTACTCACTTAAAGGTCGCCTTTGGGAGCAGTTAAGCTCGATGTCCAGTCACTTCATATTTATAGAATTTATGTTATAATTATTTGCAATAAAGGAAACTACTCTATAATTAGTATTTAATATAGCTGGAGTTATCTCCCTTGAGAATTTGGATCATTATAATATAGATTATCAGAGTGAGTGTGAACACAGACCCCACGTTATTATTGAAAAGTGGACTGGAAATTGCTTTATTTTTCAAGTTAGAGCATTTAACGGTTATTGCACTATAAATGATCTTGCTACAATGTGCTATTTTTGCATGTGTTATGGTAACAAACATACATACAAACAAACATACAGAAATTGGATCACTATAATATAGATTGTTATTGTTGTTGTTATTAGTTTGCATAATGAAATATATTAAAATTGTCATCAGTATTTTGTATGTGATAACTCAAGAACAGTATTGTAAATGTTAGAAAAATGGGTAGAATTTTTGTAAAAGTAATTTTTAGCCAATCTTTTTTTTTTCCTGGGTTGTGTCATATTTTATGATGGATATTGTATTTTATGATAAGTACTGTCCATTATGGGCGTCTGCTGTCACTTTTCCAGGGGTGGGCAAAAAGGGTATATTTGGAATATATCTTAGTGGTAACCCTGTCACCAGCGAATAATAATATAGACATTTTATATTCGCACATTAAGCTGGTATTGCATAAAACAGTTTTACTGCACCATTATCCTTTATTGACTATAAGATTCCAACTTTCAAACCCCTTTGCCCTTGGTGTGAAGGCCCCATTTGCACCCCCACGGACACCCATGCTGCCCATACTCATATGAAACAAATCTTTTTTGGCTTATTCGGCTTTCTCACCAGATTCTTTTCATTATATACACAATAGATACACTGTGGGAAAATTTATAAACAGTTGGATCATGTTTTTTTTTGCTAAATCCCATCTCACAGACTCATATTACAATGTGATTAACGACTGCATTTTGTATACAAGATTGGAACAGTCCTAGTTAGCAGTTGGGAGTAGGCATTGAGCAATTATCTGTTCCCAAGTGGTTAATAAAATAAAAACAGCCGCAAAACCAAACTTTCTTTAGTGGGCTGGTTGCAGGCAGATAAGAGGTTAAAGATTGTGAGGAGATATCAAAAGACATAACAATGAAATTGAATATTTCCTCTTCTTTAGGACGTGTTAACTGATAAAAGATGAAAAAGTTCCAAACAAGATGAACCAAAATCATGATTGAATATTGTATATAGGGTGGGTGAAAAGAAACTCCCTTTTGGAAATTGGTAATAACTTTATTATTTATTGGTCAATTGTAGTCAAACTAACTTTACTTTGGACCATATAATAGTAGAATTCTACCGCTCTAAGGACCAAAATGAAATTTGTTTTATGAAAATAGAGCAAAATTTACAAAAGTTACATATAATTTCTAATAGGGAGTTAATTCTCACCCACCCTTTATAACAGTTGAAAATTGCATAAGGAAGATAATAGGAGTACCTTTTAACAAAAGTTGTAATTTTTCTGTTTTCTCAACAATAAAGTAAAAATGAAAACATTTTTCCACTTTTTATTAAATTTGATTAGTACTTCAGTAACAATAAAAGATTGATTTAAAAACATTTTTATTTGACTTTTTTTCTTTTTTTTTTAGTTGGCCTTTGAAAAGGAACTCTACAAAAATGATATAAAAGCCTTAAGGATTCAATATGCAGAGCAAATGAAAAGAGAAGGGCAGAAAAAGTAAGTCATGAATAAATGATAAATATGATTAATGGTCTGTCCACCAAAATGCATACAGTTGACTGCAACAATATTACATTATTAAACATGAAAAGCCAGGTTGCTGCA
>VCCN01007248.1:903907-915409 GCA_006491835.1 Architeuthis dux
AAGTAGGTATTATCGGATCACCATCATCTACATATAAAGTATATACATATGAACCTGACAATATTATTTTTAACGGAGCTCGTTTTATTGTAGCCTCTAAAAATTGTAGTACTAAACCTCTTAGCAAAGCAGTTTCTAAAGTGTTTAAATTAATATACAACCAAATATATAAATGCCATAGTAAAGAAATGTTCAAATATTAGTGATGGTAGAGTCCTTTACATGGAGATAGCTATTCTCCCTTGTGTGAATATGGTATGGTTTCGTCTGAACACATGAATTAACGTGGATTCTGTTGAGACCGCATATTTGTAATCACATACAAGACTCTATTGCTATTGGTGAAACAGCAAGGCCACTACAAAAACGCATATACGAACACCGCCGAGCCTTCAAGCTTGACGACCACCTAAACGCATTAGTCACCCACAGATACACACACAACCACAATTTTAACCTACTCAACACCCACATCATAAAACATATACACAATCTCAGGAATCGAGGCGGCGCTTATAGCCGAATGCGAGACCATTCACCAAAGGCCTGGTTACTTCCAACTAGCAAAACCATTGATTAAAATCATACTCACACAGAATAAAATCACAGTCACAGACAATCACATACAAGGCATCGGACAGAACACAGGCCACACACAGGCCACACACACACACACACACACATATATATATATATATATATATTGTGTTTGAATCAGGGATAGAGCATATGTAAATATAGACAGTGTAGATACAGAAATCAACACATCATAGTGACTGTCAGTTTCATGCTTCTGTGATCTCCAGACCATGTGCCACTCCTAGTAGTACGATCCCTATATATAGATTATCCAATGTCACGTGGGGTATGGAGTGGACGGGGGAGATACGTTAAGAAAGATTCTTTTTAACAAAATGATTATCGATGTTTAGATTTTAGTTTATTAACTGTTAAATTGTTTTCAGAAAGTTAACACTTTTTTAAATTCTAAAGTTAAGTTCATAGTCTTTTTTCAAGAGAGATTTTTATTTAAAAACAGACTATTAATCTTTTCGATTTAGGGCTATTGGCTGTTAAATTAATTTGGGGGTTTTGTTGACTGTTAAATTGTTTTTAGAAGGTTTACAGTTTCTTAGATTCTGAAGTTAGGTGTATGTTTCTTTTTCAAAAGAATATCTTTTAGGGCTATTAACTGTTGAATTGTTTTAGAAAGTCTATAATCTCTTAAGTTCTGAAGTTAAGTTTACGCTTTCCTTTTAGGGAAATTCTTTAAGGAGTTTTTGATTTTGGCTATTGACTGTTAAATTGTATTTAGTGTTTAGAGTAATGATGTGGTGGTAGTGAGCGTAGTAGAAACTTGTTTTCGTGTCTGCATTTGGTTATCAGCTCTGAATCTTTCTGTTTAGGAGTTTATGGCAGAGGTTAGCACAATCTAGGTCGTCATGGAAGGAGATGGGAAAGGCCTTTGTCCAGCAGTGGACACATGGCGGCTGCTGCTGCTGCTGCTGCTGCTGCTGATGATGATGATGATGATGACATGAGTTAGCTTTGTGCCAAAGCCCAAATGATATCATAAACTTTATTCCACAAGCATGGCATATCTTGTTTTGGAATATCAATACCGTTGGCGTGACCATGAAGAACAAAGTAGACAAAGGTGTGTTGACCAAAGTGACAAAGATCCTTTATTCACAGTGCTGTGTTAGTGAGGCTAGTTACCACACACCAAGAAGAAAGAGAAATCTAGATTTGAAAATACAAATATAAAAAGTATTTATTCACAAGTGTTCATTCTTAGGATGTTTGTCCTGGAATTCTCACACCAGAAAGCGGGCGTCACTACTTCTCCCAACCAACCAGCCAATTATTATTATGTGTTTTTAATCTTTACACCAGAGATCTCTAATGGCTTCATTCATAGTTACCCCTAAGATGTGTGCGTGTGCCGCGCATACAGGTTTTGCAACCAGCACACAATGAAAATTAATGTGCGCACAAACGGTCAGTTACCTAAAATAATATATTATAATTATACCTATTGAAAATAGTCTCTTAGATAGCTGTTTGTTAACTAGTTGGTCGGTTCTTCAAATATCACATGTGTACATCCTACATTCCCATTCCGGTTTGTACAACACGGCTGCAGACATGTTTGGTGGACATTATTCATATCGTAAAGTCTACGAAGATCTGTTTCAAATTCTGTAGATAGCTTACTGAGTTTTTATTGATTCACTATGTTGAATTCAAATGAAGCAAAGGGCGTGAAGCACAACAGAACTACAAGAACTTCGGAAGAGCAAGCCCAACATTCAGTAACAAAAAGATCCCATTAGATTTGAAAATGAGGGTCTACAACCAATGCGTCCTCCCGATAGTCACCTATGGAGATGAAACATGGGACTTAACCAAAAGAGTGGCTCTTAAACTAAGAATCCTGCAACACGCACAAGAAAGGATCATGCTTAACATCACATGGAGAGACCACAAGACAGCACAGTATATTAGAGAAGAAACAGGTCACGTTGCAAGAATGTCAGACAACCGCTGGACTCACGAAGAATGGGAAATTGTCGCCGGCAGAAAATAAGATGGCGTGATGAATTAGACAGGTTCAGGGGATATTGGAGTCGCGGCGCCCGCGATAGAGAGATCTGTCGAATCTTGGGGGAGGTCTATGCCCAAGGACGGACGAGGGGATTATGCGAAAGTTGATGGAGAATCTGCTAGTGGAAAGGAATTGGATGATATTTGGCAACTTAACTTTACATACAAATTATCCAAATCATATACGAAAATGGCACTGCAATAATTAGACTACATAAATATACAAACAATATAAAGATAGCAAAGGGAGTAAGACAAGGGGATACAATATCACCTAAATTATTCATAGCGAGCCTTGAAAGCATCTTTCGGCAAACCGACTGGGAGGGAATGGGAATAAACATAGATGGAGAATACTTAAGCCACTTACGATTCGCCAATGACATCTCCATGTCCATGACGTCGGAAGCATCCGAAAAATTACAAAACGTGTTAACTGATCTAAATAGGAAAAGTAAAAAAGACGAACAGAACAAAGACAAAAGTAATGTTTAAGTCCCCCAAAAGACCATAAAGATAGAAGGAGAGACCTTAGAAGAGATTGACGAATACATCTACCTAGGGCAGGTAATAAAGTGAGAAAAAGACCACGACTGCGAAATAAAGTGACGCATAACGATAGGTTGGAAAGCATTTGGTATGAACAGAGACATTTTGAAGAGCACCTTGCCAATGTGCTTAAAGCGTAAAGTATACAACGGTTGCATAATACCAGCCATGACATACGGATGCAAAACATGGAAATTAACAAAAATAACTGAAAACAATTTAGAATAGCAGATATCCATGAAAAGAGCAATGCTAGGGATAACTCTAAAAAATATGAAAAGATCAACTTTGATCAGAGAGAAGACCAGAGTGAAAGATATTATACAAATAATTAAGCAGCACAAATGGAGATGGGCTGGTCACCTAGCCAGAAGAGATGACAATAGATGGGGGAAAGGACTAACAGAATGGGACCCATGGGACAGTAACGCAGTAGGAAAAGACCAGACACAAGATGGAGGTTTGCCGGTAAGACGTGGCAGAGGTTAGCACAATATAGGTCGTCATGGAAGGAGATGGGAAAGGCCTTTGTCCAGCAGTGGACTGATGATGATGATGATGAACCTTTTGAAGCCTGATTTGGCAAGTAAATCGCATTTGGATGGTGTATAAAAGCTCAGGCAACAAAACCCATCATTACTCGTTACAGGAATGCTACGAATGTTACGTGAGAGTGCAGATGAGCAAGTGCTAAAACTATCAGACCCTGGGGAGATCATTCTTCTCATTCTGCGTGTTATTAGCTGTTAAAATGAATAACACTTTACATACAGGTGAACAAATTAATCAACATATGGAAAAGTTCGTTCAACCCGCAGACAGATGGCGAAGCAGAAATTATGCGTTCGAATTTCTTGAGACTATCAATTATATTTTTCAGATAGACATGTTTCAAAAAGAAATAGCACCAGCAGATGTTCACGCGTTAACAGTTGATGAAACCACAGACATATCTGTCAACAAATGTCGCATACTGTACCCAAAATTTAGATCTAAATATTGTACTGTGTATAACACGTTTTTTTGGCGGAATAGTTCAGCTGCAGGTGTGAGATGCTTCTTCTATTCTTTCAGCGATCAAGCTGTTTTATGAAGAGACGAAACTTTCTCTTTATTCGCCAACCCACGACGGCAAATTTGACACACAGGTCGTTTTAGGGTGGGTCCTGCACGAGCCCGTGCAGGCAGAGGCGGGAGGAGGATCCCAAGTCTACGTGACTAGTGACTTGGGGGCCCCTGTCCCTACATGACTAGTGACTTGGGGATCTCTGTCACTGAGACAAATGTCACGCGGACCAGGGATAAGCTGGTCAAAACTGGTCAGTGGTCACAGGACGAATCCCGAGCCTGCTGGTCAGATGACCCCGCATTCACACCCAAAAAAGGTGGGGCAAAAATAAAGTAAAACTTGACAGATCCGTCGTTTTTTACGACAAGGACCCCAGGGCGTATCCTATACGGACCGTGTTTCTCCGAACTTGGCGCTCTCGAAGAACAGATTTTCTTTATTTGCCTCCCCACGACGGCAAATATGACACAATGTCAATTTTAGGGTGCCTGCACGCGAACCTGCGGGCAAAAGGGGTGACTAGAGACTTGAGGGGGGAGAATCCCAAGTCCCTGTCACTGAGACAAATGCCACGAGGTCCGGGATAAACTGGTCAGTGGTTACAGGACGAATCCTGTATAAAAGCCTCTCAAGACGAATCCTGGGCATGCTGGTCAAAGATCCCGGGACGAATCCCGGGCGGTGAGCGACCGCCTCCCGACCAGCTGACTGAGATATCCTGTGCAACTTCTCCCAGGACGACCCCATACGGGCCGTGTTTTTCTGATGGAGTGGCGCATTAATGGTGTCGCAGAAAGACTGAAACATACCATTCCGCACTTAATTCAGCAAAACCGTGTATCACACCGTGTAGCTCTGTGGATTTGTTATGTCAAGTTGATAAGAGACAATGAAACTTTGACGAGATACAATCTACATAGTGTTTTCTCTGTTAAAATATGCAAATTTAAAGAAATTGCAGCGACTTTCGACAATAAAGCTATTGCTTTCAGACCACTTAATGAAGTCAGCTGGTTATCCAGACACGTTGCATATTAAAAAAACAAAACAATTACATCCAGATATTACTGCCAAAATAAAGAGACAGAAAGGTTTTTATATTCAACAGTTTTCGCACTAACTTGTCTTATAATCTAACGGCAGTTGTTGTCCCTTCCCCAAGAACCTATGGACCTTTAGGAATAGTTTGTAAAATGTCACCGTGTACACACCGACAGGTATGCATATCTCTACGAGTTCTTTAAATAGCGCGTTAGGAACAACGCGTTTAGTGTCAGTAATGGATGGATGAATATCAGTCGAGTAAATGTACACATAGGTAAGTATGTATTCTGGCTGCTACGGATGCAAATTGCGAGAAGAGTTGCTATAAGAATGTGTGGCTATTCTTGTAACATGATACGTAAATAAGAAGGTTTGATAATATGCATATCAGTTGTTTAATATACACAGGTTGAACCAGACGTAATACCGGTGTAGTTACTTTTAGCTTTAATTGTCCAGAATAAAGTACACAGTATGTATGAGTATAACATGCGTAGGTAAATCAATGCCCAGTGCCTAATGATGCAAACAGGATTTTAGTCCGGGGGCCAGAGGGACCTACCATGCACCAGCCCCTGGTATCCTCCACCATATAGTTATTTTTCTGATAGGTACATGTCTGTAGTTTATGGTTTGGATAGTTATTAAAACATATTTTTGGAGGAACTATGATTTTAGGGGGTATTTTTAGGGGGTACTGTTTTCTAAAAAAATTGAGGAATTGAAAATACTGATTATTTGGAAATCTTTTGACACAGAATTGTACCACAATCAGGAGCAGAGTTGGAGATTTGGGGACTCGGGGGGCTTGGCTCCTTGTTAATCCCTCACTTCAAAATCTAGTGCAGTATTTCCAAACCTGGGGGCAGCAGATGATTCACAAAGTTATTAATGAGGCTCCTTGGACAGACCTTTCAAAAGCCTTGTTGACTAGGCAGAGCATTCAAAGGTTTATTGTCCGATAGGTACACGTCTGTAGTTTATTCTGTGAACTTGATTCTGGACAATTAAAGTTAGAAGTAATTGCAACGGTATTAGTTCTGATTCAACAATAAGTACACCCCTACCACTTTTCTTGTTATAGCAGGATTTTATTTATTTGAGAATACTTAAACCACTTAAGATTTGCCGATGTTGATGGCATATCCATGTTTCGCATCCGTAGGTCATGGCTGGTACTATGCAACTGTTGTATACTTTACGCTTTAAGCACATTGGCAGGTTACTCTTCAAAATGTCTCTATTCATACCGTATGCTTTTCAACTGCGTCGTTTTATTTCGCTTTCATGGTTTTTTCTAGCTTTATTACCTGCCCTAGGTAGATGTATTCATCAACCTCTTCTAGAGTCTCCCCTGCTATCTTTATGACGTTTTTGGGGACTTTATCGTTAAACATTACTTCTGTCTTTGTTCTGTTCATCTTTAAGCCTACATGTTTTGTAATTCTTCGGATGCTTCCGACGTCAGGGAAATGTCATCAGCAAATCTTAAGTGGCTTAAGTATTCTCCATCTATATTTATTCCTATCCCCTCCCAATCAGTCTTCCGAAATATACTTTCAAGGCTCGCTGTAAATAGTTTAGGTGATATTGTATCCCCTTGTCTTACTCATTTTGCTATCTTTATCTTGTTTGTATCTTTATGTAGTCTAATTATTGAAGTGCCATTTTCGTATACGTTTTGGATAATTTGTATGTAATTCTCGTTAACGCCTTGTTCTCGCATTGAATTGAAGACTGCCATTTATGCTACCGAGTCAAATACTTTCTCATAATCTACAAAAGCCAAACGGGATGGTTTATTGTATTCTAGGGACGTTTCGATTAGTTGATTTATTGCATGTAGGTGATCTATTGTTGAGTAGCCGCTTCTGAAGCCTGCCTGCTCGCGTGGTTGATTTTCTGTTAATCTGTTATTTTTGTTAATAGTTTATATATGTTAGGTAGTAGTGTAATAGGACGGTAGTTACCAATATCGTGTTTATCTCCTTTCTTAGGATTACTATTCCTAGACATAAGTCTTTAGGAACCTTTCTTTCTCTTTTAGTGTGTGGTATTTTTATTTTTGAGGCGTACAAATCATCATAGTATTCTTCCGTTACTTTTGTCAATTTGCCCCTATCTTTGATAATTTTGCCGTTTTTATCCTTTTGTGTAAGCATCTGTTGCTTGCCGGTATGATCTGGGGATCGGGCGTGTTTTAAACTATTTCACCCTTTCTGATAGCCTCTACTATCCTTTCCGTGTTTTTTTTTCTTTTCTCGTTCTTTTATTTATTAATTTGTAAAGTTCTGCTTTTTTATCTCCATATTTCTTCTCTGTTTGATTAGTTTTAATGTTGCTTTAGAGTATCTCCCTGTATTATTGTTTACATTTGTATTGCCTACCATCTCTGCTGCTTCCTTAATTATATTTGTCAGATTATTACTCTTTTCCTCTATGTCACTGTCGCTATTCCACAAGGCCTGAAATCTGTTCTCGGTAGCTACTCTAAAGTTGCTAATGTTCTCTATCTGTATCGTATTGGAGCATCTCTTCTTAAGAATCATTTTATTCCTTTCAGTTTTAAAGTTAAATTTAGTTCTGCACGCTACCATTCTATGATCGCTTCCTATGTCTGCTTTGTTTATAACAGTAAACTATTTTATGTTATTGATCGTGTCGGTTATTATGAAGTCGGCTTTTCCAGGTCCACTCTCAACCATTCCGTTTTTGAAAGAATGTATTAGTTATCTTTAAACCGTATCTCTCTGCGAAATGTACTAGCATGTCACTTCTCATTTCTCTTGCTTATTTCATATTTTCCTACACTAGATTCCCCAGCATTTCCTTGACCTACTTTAGCATTAAGGTCTCCCATAATTATTGTGTACTTATTCTTCTCTATGTCCATTATCTTACTGATGTCGTCATAAAACTCTTCAATCTCTTGGTCAGAACTTTTCGAAGTAGACGCGTAGACCTGAATTACCTTTAGTGTGTATCTTTTGCTTAATCTAACTGTTATCCAAGCTATTCTGTCTGATATACTGTCAAAACTTATAACGTTGCATGCAACTGCTGAATTTGTTATCCTCTCTCCCTTTATAATAGCTCTAGAAGGTTTTCTCCTTTTCTGTGGGTTTCATTTATACCTACGATGTGCCAGTCGATGTTGTCCAATTCTATTAGCAGTTGGTCTAGACTATGAACCTATGTCACGAACATTGTAGGTGTAGATCTTCATGTTGTTTAATTTGTTTAATGTCCAAGACTTTGTCATGTTTTGACAGTGTCTGCTCGCATTCGATGGCATATTGCCCGCAGGCACACGAAGCAATGCGATTGGACCTTTGATAGGAGATGGTCCAAATGTTCCACTAGAAATAATAAAATTCCGCTATGTTTGGTTTAGAAGAAAATGAACTTTCTATAATAAAAGTGGTAGGGGTGTACTTATTTATGGGCGATACTGTATATTAAATAACTGATATACATATTATCAAACCTGCCTATTTACGTATCCTGTTACAAGAATAGCAACACATTCTTCTAGAAACTCTTCTCGCAATTCGCACCAGAAAAACTATATGGCCCTTCTGGCTTATTATTTTATGCAACACAGATTTATTTTTTAGCATAATCTTCTTGCTTGTCAATGTACTTAATACTGTGACGAATATTAATCACATTTAACATTATACAATGAAATATTTAGATCAAAATGCAGCTAATAACTATGTGTCCAAGGGCCGATCAAGGAGTTTGTGCTACTATATATATTATGGGATTCGCTACAGATTGACAGTCCGTTTTATTGCCACAAGCAACTCATCAGGTGAATGGTTTAAAATCAAAAGCACAAATCATGTTATTAAAATATTTTTTTGCACACGGCACCACCATACTCAGCTCCTCCAACTTCTATTTTTATTATTATTGTTCATTTTTCTCTCATAATATTTATTAGCATCTGGTTTCTACAGGAAGCATTATTTGTGTATATTTGTTCCAAAATAAAATATTATATATTAAATATTTTTAGTTCACTAGACATGACATGTTATTCTCAAAATATGAATAGTCGAATGCGTGGGTGTGTCTGTATCCCTTGACTTCCGGTGTATGTAGGTCAAATGTCTGCTATCGATACATTTAGGTCTATATATATAAAATGGGGTATGTAAGATCTGATATCTGAATTTAAGACAAGGGTTAAGCGTATATTATATATTGGTCATTCTGGTGTTAATTTATATTTAAAATTTGAATATAATACATAATAAAAGATGTTTTATAGGTGAATGTTAAATGTTAGAGAGAGTTACAATTGAAAATAAAATAAAATACATAAAAGACTGAGACTATTGGTATGTTATTAATCATTGAAGTTATTATTTGGACATATTTTAGTATGTATTTGTTTTGATGCCTACATTTAGAAATTGATTCGCTTCTTTTATTAAGAAGTTTATCAGGCTTTTCATGGTATACTATTTTTAATTTTGCTTTTAGGCATAGTGCACATCTTTTTGTAGTGTTTTTGTATGAATATGCTCTGGCAATTATGTTCCAGTTTATTATTGGGTTCATGCCTTCATCTTTTAATTTTCAAATGTATTGGGATAATAGTGGTATATTTTCTGTATTCGATGTTGTTAAATGTCATTTTGTGGTGACCATATCTAGTTTTCCAGCTGCTGGTGACGCCTATGTATATATTTTCGTTATTGATGTTGTTTTCATGTTTTCAGTTATTACTGTTGCTTGGTATATGCCATTATTTGTTAGGCATTTTTGCTGGATGAGAACACATTTTTGTTACGGCAACTGCATATATTACTTTGGTTGTTTTGTGTGTTATTTATGATTTTAGTATTATGTTTTTTTTTGTTATTTTCTCTATATTGTCTGTGCAGGAATAGCTAACCTTTACAGTGTTTCTATTGAATATAGGGTGTAGTTTATGTGTTTGGGTAAAATATTTGTTTATCAGTCTAAGGAATATTTTTCCTATATTTGTTGATGTATTTTTATTATATGGTGGCTTAAGCCATATTATCTTTTTTTCCCTTTCTTTTTATTGTTTTTGTTGGTTCTGGGTGTGTATGTTATTTCTGTTTTAAAGCCACTGTTTTTTCAAGACTGTATTGTATTGAACGCTCAAAGTACGCCACCCTCAGGATAAGAGGGTAGAATTTACGCGCACGTGTATTTTATGCTACAATATTAGTCACTAGGCAACACTGTATTCAGAGTCAACACTATTTAGCAGTTGAAATGATTGCATCATGCGCTATCCTCATTCGAGCATCCATTCCTGTGTTGTGTCAGCTATGTATTTTCGAATGTAATGAAATGTTTATCTAATGAAACCGGCATGAACCTACATCCAGGCTAAAGGAAATCACTTTCGACATATATTGTAAAATTAAAATGTATGTGTAATTAACATCTTTTTGAAATCCTTTTGAAATTTGTACCTTTAAAAATAGTTTAGTTTAAATACAAGTTGTCAAAAAGAAAAACGGTTCATCCTTTTTGGAACAATATATATTTGTTTTGTTTTTTGTAGAGGTGTACTCATTTTTGGACGGCAATATATTTATATTTTTGGCAACGGAGTTTCAATGCTGTAGAGTTTGGTCATAAATAATACCTGATAATATCCGTTTTCATTGTGTAATGTTCCACTAAAAATAATAAAATCCTGTCATGTTTAGAAGAAAATGAACTTTCTATAAAGAAAGTAGTGTACTGATTTATGGGCAATACTGTATATCCGTTTTCATTGTGTAATGTTCCACTAAAAATAATAAAATCCTGTCATGTTTAGAAGAAAATGAACCTTCTATAAAGAAAGTAGCGTACTGATTTATGGGCAATACTATGCATTTTCATTAGTGGTGAGCAAATTCTGCAACAATGCTGTAGGGATTATCCTCTCTCAAATTGCTTTGATCCCAGTTGTTCAGAAGCCAATAGAAAGAGAGACTCTAAAAGTATTACCATTCCACTGGGCGTTTATTCCTTTAAGGACGACGAAGATTTCAGCATTGTGACCTGCACATTCTCGGGTGTTACATTGCATACTTGATACGACAATTCTCTAAATAACAGCGCTCGTTAAGTCTTTCCATACATCTATTTCGGTTTACATCTATTTATCCTAGTCTGTTCTTTACCTATCTGCCTATCTATTAAGACCCCTGTTAAGAACTATCTATCTATCTATCTATCTATCTATCTATCTA
>VCCN01007248.1:922130-934117 GCA_006491835.1 Architeuthis dux
CTTTCTAACAAATATATAAAATAATTTAAAAAGAAAAGAAAATACATATATAATTTCTATGGCTATTAGCAAACTACACATGTTTTTTCTCTACATATGTTCTCCCCAGGAAACCCACACCCATAAGTGATTATAACTTGACAGATTCTTCAGTTGTTCACCTTATTTATGAATTAATGGAACCTTTCCGTTATTCTGGCGTTATAGAGTTAAGAAAATCTAACAAACAGCTACATTGAGGATTCACTAGAAATCTTTGAGAATGCACACGATTTTCTTCAACTGAGGTGTTATAAAAATAGCCGTGGACTAGTTTTAGAATCATTCATTGTGTTCATCGATCAAACTTCAAATTATTACCAATCCTTTAAAAACATTCCGGTAAATGCACGGGCGATGATACTTTAATTCTTGACAAGTGGTACCATCTGGTGGAGAATTATTGAAATGGCGGCTTTTAAAGAATCGACCGCCATCAAAGGCTGGGAAGAAGAAGAAGAAGAAGAAGAAGAAGAAGAAGAAGAAGAAGAAGAAGAAGAAGAAGAAGAAGAAGAAGAAACATAGGAAGAAGAAAAATGTTTTTCTTGTCCTTATTTTAAATGATATTCAAATACTTGGCAAAGACACGTAACAATTTTAATATTAAATAAATATCAGAATAATCTGACGGATCTTTTAAAAATAGAGAGAAAGGTTGCATCTAAGGCTAAAGAGATTCACAAACGCTATAAAAAGTAATCTTTGATTTGATCCCTATTGGATGTTGACGGTAAGCGGCTGTTTGTTTCACAGCATTACCTCAATCTTCCTTCCGGATTTATATTGGTGAGTGTATTGGACTTCAGAAGAAAACATTATAGTACAGTAGTATCTTTAATTCATTTTTAAAAAACCCAACGTGCTATCATGATAAAAGGTGTGGAAAATAACTGAAAGAAACATACATTTGAAGTGAGGGGACTTTCCGGTCTGATTTTCAAGCAGACAACATCAGATAGATGAATCAATTGATTCTAACATGTTGCTGAGCAGGTGACGAACAAAGTTAAAGATACAGACGAGATATTAAGGTAGTTGGAGATTCAGAATGGATATCTTTTCCAATGTCATGAAAAATAATACGAGATTGACATCGTCATATCAATTCTTGCAAGACTTTCCCTAAATGCCAGCCTCTGTAAAGTATTTCGTTTGGATGACTTAGAAAATAAATTAGATTGAGTGAATGGTAGATTAAACGTTCTCTTGCCATAAGTTTTACGGAATATTATCCTCAGCTTCGTTGCTTTGTCACTACGGTCGTCATGTTCTTCAGCATTCTATGTGGCGTTTAGTAATCTCTGAACCCTGTTTCAGCTAGTTTTTACCACCCTCTACATGGAACAATTCATATATTTGAACGTCAAAGATTCGAACTGTTTATGGAAATTCCATTTTTGGTGCAAAAAATGAATCATTCTAATTGGAGCTAAAGTTAGCAAAAAAGACTCGTGAACAAGGTTTAAAGATTACTGGATGTGACATACACTTGAGAGAAGCCAGAGATCACATCAGCCGAAACTCTGTGATCAAAACCTTAAAGATGAAGATATTACTCAGAAGGATTAATGAAACAATGACAATATCTCATCTCAGAACTTCGGATAATACTAAGAAGGTCAGAGAGTGCTCTTGTCGAAATCTAATGACCAAAATAACAAGGATGGTTATATTAATTTGAATAATTCATAGAGCAATGGAAACAATTCATCTCATAACTTCATACAATACTAGGAAGGTTAAAGAGCAAACCAGCGGAAACGTTGCGATCAAAACAACGAAGGTGAGGATACTAGTCCAGATAATTCATGGAAGACTTTCATCTCATACCTACCTAAGCAATCTTATTGAAGAAGGAGAAAAAAAAACTCATCTTCAAAGCAGATAGTCTCGTACTCGTAACATTCTCTATACCCATGATCTCTATCGATCATTTCTTTCGTAAGTACCAATAAAAAGAAAAGAATGTCTCCTTCGTATACGTTAGTACATCTATAATGATGAAAGAATATTTATTCTACTTTTTCTACTTCAGGTTCCATATCTTTCGACGTAGGATGACACGTTGGTTATCCGCTGCGCCTGATTATGGGATGGTACTTGGTAGGGCCCCATATCCTTTTGGAGTTGGCTGGTCACCGCCTTTTAACGCATCCTGCTGTTCCCTTACGCGTGCCATTCACGTTTTGATGGGACGCATTCGACGTCGGGATCCTCCGTCTTCTCTGCCGTTCCAGACTTCTATCTTTGGGCATTGTGGCTTACGGCACCTGGTATTCCCAGACGGTCACCCATCTAGGTACTGACCAGGCTCGACGTTGCTTAACTTCGGTGATCGTACGAGAACCGGCGCGTCCAACGCGATTTGACGGTGAAATTTATACAACAAATATTTATACTTCAACATAATCTCCATCCTTGGTAATGTATTTAATTCAGTGGTGGATATTAATCACATAGATCCAACATCATGAGCGTCCGCTGGGTGGACGGGGCATTTGCCCGACTCCCGGATCCGACCTTCTCACCGAGGGCGAGGGGGTTTGAAAGTTTGAACCTTATAGTCAATAAATGATAATGGCGCAGTACAATTGTTTTATGTAATCCCAAATTAATGTTCCTCTATACAAAGTCTGTATTATTATTTGCTGGGGCTCACTCCACTGTGTCACCCTGGGGTCAGGTCATACGTCTCTGTCAACGGTGCAGCATCTAACAACTAGTGGATTGTACTTGCTTACTCTACAAAAGGTGGGTGGAATGCATATTGTGTATTCTGCTCCACCCCAGGAAAAGTGGTAGCAGACGCCCACGAACATAATATAGTGAAATATTGAGACAAATCGGGAGTTACTTCTGTGACACCCTATATATAATTTGGCCATGCTGAATTAAAAAATGACAACAATTTTGCTCAATCAGACGAGGCGCATATTTTAGTAAAACCCTTTTTTATGGTTATATTTCTCTGTTATTGAAGGATAAAGAAGTGATGATGCCATAAAACGTTTTAATGTTGAATAAACATTGTAAAATTGTTTTAATAAACATTGAAAATCAACAGATCTTTTCAATGATGTTCGATTATGTTTTTCATCAGTCACGTTTTAAATAAAGTGATAGCTGAAAAACATGACCTGATCATAAAAAAAGAAACGATTGCAGATTTGAATTCAGAACGTTAACACTATAGAATAATTCAAATAGTTCTTCGGACGATTAAACTCCTTGTTGTTTGTATTAAGACGATATAGAAAATATCTATATAGAATCAGTTTTAAAAAATTCGACTGCAAAAATGACGCAGGCCAGTGAATTCATAATGCTCGCATATTCCATCATGATTTGGGATTTGGTTTCGCCCAAAGAACTAATGCTTCGTAAATTTTATAATTAGTTTTATCTTCCTAAAAGCCCATTTCATAGTCTTCCCTTTTTTGCCGTTTCATAAAATGGCAAGACATTTTTCTGAATTGAATACTTTCAATTCATGTGATGGCCATTAAAATGAAATAAATTATCGATGCAATTAGGCTAAAAGCAATTCTTTTGAAACAATCTATCGATCGATCTCTATATATTAGGTAGGACTATCTCTAGATCTATATATATATATGTCCGTAGATCTATTTCATCCTTCTAACTAACTAACTAACTAACTATCTATCTATCTATCTATCTATCTATCTATCTATCTATCTATCTATCTATCTCAGAATTTATATATACCACTCTCATTTTAGCAATATTTATATATCTCAGTCTGTTCATATCTATCTGGTCGCCTGCCATAGAGTGATGGTGAGCAAGATAGTTAGGCGGATCATCACTAGTGTCTTCGGTCTGCTCCCCATTGGATGCTTCACTATTTTGTCTCCGTTCTGCTGAGTAACCAAAGCTTGCAAACTATCTATTTATCCTTGTACGTTCTTTTTGTTTTATCTTTCCACTCATTAACGCACCGCATATGCTGATTTTAATTTGCGAAATGTAATCGATCCCCTTCTCTGGCTTTGACGCCTGTGGCATCTGCGTCGCATCATTAATCAAATCTCTATTTCCTGAGATTACCTCGTTTTACAGAGGAACGGATCATTAATTGATTCGTTCATCAATCACTTCCCTGGGGGACAGAAAACATCGACCAAAATGTCATAAAAACAAAAGAAACTTTCTTTCGTTTTTAATCTCGTTGACCAACTTCATCAGTAAAAGATCACAAAATCAATCAGTATAGAAACGCCAATCTTATTCTGTTCAAACTTTAGAAGTAGCACCCGTGGGGAGTCTGTGGTGCGTCTTTACCAGTTAAAAAAAATAACGCACGAGTAAATTGTATATTTTGATTATACGCTCCCCCACCCCCCACACACAGCTTTGCTTTCCAGCAATGCATGGAATCTTAGAAAAAAACGCCGAACACAAGGGGACAACTCCGAAGGAGACGGTGAAAACTAGGTATTAGGGTAAATGTTTTTTTCAAATGGTAAAATTCCCCTAATTCTAGGTAGTAAGTGTGATGCTACTCAAAAGTTCTGGTAATTTGGACATCGTGCGCCAACCGAATGTAATATGTACTTTTGTCGCTAGCCTTTGTGAGTAGTAACCTTTGTGAGATCGCAGTATGCCAAAGGGTGTTACTTTGAAGGAGACAGTGGTAACAAAGTATTAGGGCAATTCATTTTCTTGATCAAATTCCCCGATCTTTTGGGTAGAACCTTGTACAGCATTCTCCTCAATTACCAACAATTTCTCCAAACAAAACATTCCTTGTATTCTTCCTTGCTATCCTCTTTTGCTCGACTATGTTACTACATTACAACTTTAGAAAAAAGCAATATGAAGTTGTTAGTGGCTAAATACTGTCCTTGACCATAACACCTTATTATTACCATTAAGTTAAGCAGATACATTTTTCATTCTTTGTTTGTGTTAGAACAGAATAAACTGTGAGTTCTGTATATTTTTATACATTTTATATCGATCTATTTCCTGTAGAAATGCTAAAACGCATTACATACATCGTTGGTAAAACATTAAAGGATCCATGGATCCTAAATAATTTGTGACATTAGAATCAAAGTTCGCTGGAGGAATGTAAGAATCGTTACCAACATCATACGTGGGTAGGTCATTATCATCAGCCTTTTAACGTCCGTCGTTGGACATGGACCTTCCCCAAGATTCGACAGATCTCTTTATCGCGAGTGTCGCGGGGCCAGTATCACCTGAACCTGTCTAAATCGTCATGCCATCTTATTTTCTGCAGGCCACCATTTTGCATATGATATCTAGGGATCCACGTTGTGAGTGATAATGTCCAACTGTTGTCTGACATTGTCCTGTCCATTTCCATTTCAGTTTTCTCAATGGATTCTATGACATCTCTGATTCCTGTTCTTTCTCTAATATACTGTGCTGTCCTGTGGCCTTTCCATGTGATGTTAAGCATGATCCTCCTGTATGCGCATTGCATGGGTCTTAGTTTAAGAGCCAATCCTTTGGTTAGGTTCAATGTTTCAGCTCCATATGTGATTATCGGGAGGACGCATAGGTTGTAGACCCTAATTTTCAAAACTAATAGGATCTTTTTATTCTCGAATGTTGAGCTTGCTCTACTGAAAGCTTGCCAACATAGGGTGATTCTTCTACTTTTGAGGATTTCATGGAGATTCGTTGTCCCAGGTAGATGTAGTGGTCTATTTTCTTTAGCTCTGCGTTTTCGATTCTGCTCGTTATGTTTTTGTCCTCTGCATATTTATTAAATATACCTATTGTCAATTGAAAGATAGTCTATGTAGTATTTAAAAATTGTTATATTCAATGTACAAAAACTGATTTTGAAATAGCAGCTTTTCAAACATGTTTGTTGAACTCTCTATCAACTTTGGCACATGGTTTGCTTAATGAGAATGAACTCGCTATGGGTTGCAAGTCTGGTGCATTGACCATTGCTCTACGGCAGGTACTCTTACATACTCTTTTAGTTGATTTTAACATCATTTAACTACACAAACAGTTGCAATATTATCGTGAATTTATCATTAGATGAAAATGGTCAATTATTACTAATTTTCCGACAAGAATTTATGAACAGTTTTAAACAGTACATAAACATTTCTATTGAAGTCGTTGAAAACAAATTATATATAGCAGAATCAAACATATTTATGACTGTTATACGAATTTATAACATAGCCCGTTGGGAAGCAGGTTAAATTACCTTTCTGACGAAATATATATATATATATATATATATATGTGTGTGTGTGTGTGTGTGTGTATACCTCCATCAGAAATTAATTCCACAATCCATAGATTTGGACTGTGTACTCGAATTCTTTTTCATAAAACGCTGAATACCAAGCTTCACGTTTTCAGCTGTAACTATTCAGAACCAACAGATACCAACAGATCTGTCTAACGATATATAAATATATATACTTCCATCAAGAATTAATTCCACAATCCATAGATTTGAACTGTAGACTTGAAGTTCTCATCGTAGAATGCTGAATACTTAGCTTCGTGTCTTGGGCTGTAACTTTCTAAGCCCATCGGATACAAATTGGGAACATACATCGTTATAAAGCTGATAGAATTATCTTTCTAACGATATATATATATGTATATACTTTCATCAAAGATTAATTCCACAGTCCATAGAATTTGGACTGTGTACTTGAAGTCTTCATCGTAAAATGCTGAATACTTAGCTTCACGTTTTGGGCTGTAGCTCTTTGAGCCCAAAAGATACATATTTGGAACATACACCGTTGGAAAACTGGTGAATTCCACTTTCTAACGATATATATATGGGAACTCATGTACACCGGTCAACATGTGGAAACCACTGCACACCCAGGTTTTTATTCCGACAAATAAAGTAATCTCGTCATTTAGATAACCAATTTTCAGGACATGAAATTAATGTACTTGACTCGCAACATGATACGCTTTGTAGACAATCAGTCTGACAAAATCATGTATCTTGTCACCTTAAATTCCATCTTGGAACCTTTGACAATACCCAGTTCACCGGCCGATAATTCGACCAGCCACACATCCACCACTCACCTATTACTATAAAAAGACCAGCTATCCTTCATTCTTTGGCCAGTCAAGATTTGTCACTTGACAAATCCATGACGGATCCGCCCTTTGTTCAGTTCCAGATTTGTTGCCTAAACAAATCTTGGTTGTTCCGAATTTCGATTACGTAAGTACGCGCGTGCGCACGCACACACACACACACACACACACACACACACTCTCTCTCTCTCTCTTCCTTAACATCTTCAACACACTAAGGACACTTTACTAAGTAGTATACGAACATCTTTAAATGCATTCCTTCTTCTTCTCATCAGCTAAGAACTACTTTTTGTTATCTTCTGTAATACATATACTTCTTATTATCGTTGCAGAGTATTTGGTATTCTTTATTCTTATTGATTATTTACCATGTGCAACATGCATCTTGCAACATACATTTATTTCAGCAACTTTTACTACTGCAGGAACATGCAGAGAAAGACACATCTATTCTTACGCGTATCGCTAACTATTACTCTCTTTCTCTAGTCTCATCAGCACCCTAGCTGACCCTTAAAGCTTCTAAGCACTATTACTACTGCTGCTACTATTGTTTATACCGTTAGAGATTACTACGCTTCCTACGATCAATGTTATGGATTATACCGTAACTTTTTATAATGGAGTCAGATACTTTTAATATGGGAGTTAGTTTAATATTAAGTCTCAATTCAATCAACATTAGCTCCCATTTACAACTTTAAAAAGAACACTGTAATTCCCCAACTACTAAAAATGCTCCACACTTTCCGCATACATAATACATCTTGAAATAAGGGGCTATCGATTGGTGAAATCCCATGTTTCTTCATTATTTTCTTATTTCCGAGTAATTAAGCTTTAAAAAGCGTGACAGATCTGGCCGGGTCCGGTCGTTTTAAAAAAGAAAATCTATACGAATGTTATTGAATGGTGAAAACAGCATGCCTCTATCTTCAATAGTTCCCGGGCAGTTCTGTAACCAATACATTTGATAAAAGTGACCTCGCCTACATTACTACATGTTGATTTTCAAGTGGCTAACGTTATTTTTATATCAACTAACCACTGATGAGTGTTTGTATCACAGAGTGAACGATTCGGCAAAAGAATTGCAGTTAGCTGCCCCACTAAAGTGACACTCGAATCCTACGTTATAAGCGTTGCAACTGGAGAAACATTTCTGTTTACCACCATCACATTCGGATAGTACATCTGAAGAAGGCCGTAGAATCGATCTGCTAAAACGTCTTGTTAACAACACAAACAACAAGAAGGAGTCCAATCGACCGAAACACTCTTTGAAAGAGAAGGTTACACAGTCCGATTTGGTGCCATGGTAACGCAGAACTTAGAATCAAGTATTTTGGAGGAGAGCAGGGAGTGATATGTGCACTCTAGGTAGATAGGTAGGTCGGTAATAAGGCAATAATACATGAACACATAAAATGGATCATTGGACTATTTTAGCATCTATCTATTTTTATTATAGATTAAAAATCTATCATCCTTTTTAAAAATTATATTTATAATTTCTTTTTAATGAAATTCCATACCATCTGTATCTGGTGGCTCTCGCT
Organism: Architeuthis dux; assembly: GCA_006491835.1. Classification (NCBI taxonomy): domain Eukaryota; kingdom Metazoa; phylum Mollusca; class Cephalopoda; order Oegopsida; family Architeuthidae; genus Architeuthis; species Architeuthis dux. The sequence goes on from VCCN01007248.1 coordinate 930,824, forward strand.
GGAAATCAAGTAACACGTTTCCTCAATACTCCAGCACTCTCCTCGATATTTTGCAGATTTCAATATTAGTTTTGATAATATGTTGAACAGTTTCAAGCAAGGCTTTTCAGGGACTGTTCCAAGTGCTCCAATGATAATGGATATAATCATCGCTTCCATATCCCACAATATTTTCTGTTCCCAGTCAAGGACCAAATATTTGTCCAGTTTCCCACTCCCTTTAAATTTCACTCCGAGATCTGCTGGAATGTCGAAATATATTTCTTAGTTGGGATAAATATTGCTCATAAATTTCTCATATATGCTTGCCTCTTTTACTAGCCATGGTCAGCGAGACTATCTTTTTTTAATTACTGCATTATCAAGTGATCATGATCTGTTTAAGTAGTTGTAACCGCACTAGTGGTAGCCAAGCCGTTTCCAAAACCCTAACTAACCTATCCCATTTATAAAAATGTATAGTATATAGTATATACTGTAGATACTTAGATACTGGCAAGATTATGTATATCCTAACAAGCGGAACCGACTGAATTTCACGGTTATTGCAAAAATATATTTGTGTTAATTGTTGCAATATATTTCTTGAAATTATTCATTAACTGTCGAATATATATTATATCCACGAGCAGAGGATAATTAAACATTTTTAACTTAACACTACATTTTAATTTAAGAGACAAGGTGATGATAAATCTCACAGGAGAAACTGGAAGTACAAATCAAGTTTTCTACAATATTAAAAAACAAACACTTTGCTCTTTTAAGTCAATAAATAAGAACTGACTCCCAACATCTCACCGGTGGGTTATGGCATGTAAACCCTCGGTTTAAAGGGTGGGGTCGGTGACGCGTACTTCACCCTAAAGATACATTGCGCATGCTTGTGGACTACTCTAAACTCTCTCCCATAAGCCTTGCTGGTCACCTGGGGGTTTGCAACAGACGTGGGAAACCCTCCTAAATCTTCGTTTGCGAAGCCAAGTCATGATGATAAGAACATACGAGGTGGTACCCAAACGTTCGGTGAATCTGAACAGCACACGCGAAACGAATACGGACTTTTGGCACTACCCTTTGTGAGCTAGTGTGTTGGATCACAAGGGGACTACTCTGTAGGAGCCGGTGGAAACTAGGTATTATGGTTAGTAATTTTTCATGTTCACATTCGTCAAGCTTTTGGGTAGCACTTGTAATGAAATGCACTCTGGTTGTGTGTGTTCGCGCGTTTTGACGCGTACGTGACCAAAGTCCATATCGTGTTACCAGGGCTGGAAAGTGGGTCAAGCGGCCGACGAGGTCGGAACAAAAGAAAATGCGTTCAACCAACCAGGGTGGTTATAAGGGTTGCCGTGATTTTCAAATCGCTGGCAGTTTAGAATCAGTGAGATCCGAATCCCAGGAGCGACGGGTCGGACCAGGCTCCCGTTAGGGGTGAGGGAGGAGAGAGGAGGAAGAAGCCTTGATCTTTTAATTACTACCATCACTGGTAGTGATTCAGCAAAGTGACCACTCGTTTAGAATTTTAACTGAAGCAGAATTCGATGCCTCAATGTGATCCGCGAACCGGCCCGGAATCGAAGCTACCGACGGGAATAAAGCGAACCTAGATTTTCAATTGAAAATACTGAATTGTGTCGTCTTTCTCTCCACCCACGTGGAAGAGGACCCTTTTCTCCGAGTTTATTTCCCTCCGCAGAATGTTCTCTCCCGTAAGGGTACAACCCAACGACAAGACGTCTCTCCCTCACATCAGCGGCAGAAAGAAATACCGGCATTATCCAACACACTCTTACAAGAACAGACACGTCAGGATAGCAAATGTAGACAAGTGGTAGCCGCACAAACCGGACACTGTCCTGGAAAGTAAAAGCCACAAATTACTCTGGGACTTCGACACCCAAACTGACCACGCCACCCAATAAAGAAGACCGGACCTTGTAGTCGTGGACAAGCGGACAAACAGAACCTGCCAAATCATAGATGTGGCTGTACCTGCGGATTACAGAGTCAATACGAAGTGAAAAGCTATGAAAATACCAGGACCTGGCCCGGGAGCTGAAAATGGTGTGGAACGTGAAGGCCAGTAATAGTAGGCGCACCGGGCACTGTGCCAAAGACATTAAAAAAAGATTGGAGGAGCTAAAGATAAGAAGAAGGATAGAGACTATGTAGACCACAGCACTACTGGGATCTGCAAGAATACTGAGGAGAGTACTGAGTGTATGAGACATGCGACAGAAATGCACGTGGGGTAGGGAAAAAACAACAAAAAGCACAACACAAAAAAACACAACACAAAATAAACACAAAAATCACAATACAAAAACCCCACAAAAAACAAGAAATGGCACAAACCACAGCGCTGCTTTGAATTGTGAGGAAGATCAGAGCAGGGTTGGAGAACTGAGGAGACTTATTGTCACTCAGCCTTCGGAGATAACCACCAGACAGTTGGTGAGAAAGTGCTAACCACAGCGGAAACTGAAAGGAGACTTGAGGAGACTTGAGGAGACTTGCTGTCACTCAGTTTCCAGCGATCACCACCAGGCATCTGGTGTGAACATATAAATAACAAAAACAATAACAATAACAACAACAAATCGAATGAAAAGTCGCACACCAAAAAGGTTTATATCGATATGCCTTTTCTTAATAGCAGTACTAACAGAAGTCTTAGCGCCATGATTTATTAATCATAGTCAAATGTCCCCATTCCTAAATCCGTCCCAGGTACCTATTATTACAAACACAATTTAAAATAAGATCATTGTTATTTGAAAGCTTGTCAAATTGATTTTCTCTATTCAAAGCAAACACCGACCGTCTGGAATGTTATACAAACCTGAACCTCATATGTACTAGTCTACTGCTATTACTACTTAGCCATACTCCGTAGTCGTATTACTTAGATATTATTAAACGCCTGATAAGTAAACTTAACAAACAAGAGTCGAATGACCAGGGTTGCAAATGTTTTCCTGGTTCAGCATCCGACATCTAATCAACCTGTCTACATATATTTTAAGCCTTCGGATTGTTCGTATTATGTCCACAACACTGACAACGACAGGTGTGTGCTGAAACAGACTGTGGATTCCAAATAAGTGGATTCCACACAAATGTAGGCTTCATGTTGCGCGTGGGTCATCACCGAGCGCATCATGTTATTGCATCAGTAATCACGTTCGTAGAAGCGGACGGGAAAACGTAAGAGCCAGAAAACAAATCGCCCCAGTACCTCGCAGGCTCACAGGAAATACTACTACTACTACTACTACTACTACTACTACT
>VCCN01007248.1:969695-980642 GCA_006491835.1 Architeuthis dux
GAAATAAGTTTTTTCCTCTTTTTGGTTTTCTAGTGTTGATATACTTGGGCAACAATCCTTCATTTATGCATGTCTGGCTAAATACGACGGACGAGGAACATCTTGTTGACGTTTTATTAATTCTTCCTGGTATCCGTACAAGAGAACGTATGTTTGGATCCATGGAGTGTAATAGTTGTCCAAAAGTGTTATCATACCAAGCGCTTCGGCTAAACAATTAGACATTTTCAATGTCTTTGACAATTCCAGAATTATTTCAACCACGGTGTATTTGGCTTAGCCATTAGTGTGTGATGTCTTAAGTAATGGGAAAAGTTCATTCTAAGTTGGGAGGGGATTCACTTGCAAAATACATTCAAAACACCCTGATCCTGGCCGAAGAGGATTGTATTCAGTGTTGGATTCCTCTTTTTAATAACTAATGCTTTCAAGATTATTAGTCTTTTTTGCAATTCATCCTGTATAATATATGGGTGTTATCTACAAGGATCTCAAGTATATGGATTTCCAAAGGCATGTGTGTATTTATATGTTGTCGTATGGCAATTTGGTCCGATAGGTGGCACGTTAGGCGTCTGGATAAGGTGGTAGTTGTGTGTCCAACGTTGTCATTTAGGAGTTGTTTTTTACAGTCCCCCAAAGGGCAGGTGAACTCACAAACGACGTTTGATTAATTGAAGATTTTTGTCGAGACTGGTTGTTGCTGATAATGAGATTAGCAGTTTTAGTAGATTTTTACCTATTACTCTCCATGGAACTAAACTATACGTTCTCTTGTACGGAAACAAAGAAAATTAATAAAAGATTAACAAGATGTTTCTTGTCCGTCGTATTTAACCAGACATATATATATATATATGTGTGTGTGTGTGTGTTTATATGTATATATATATATATGTATATACATATATGTGTATATATGTGTGTTTATATACGTGTGTATATATATGTATATATATGGGTGGATGTGTATTTCGATTGCAGTAGCAACACATTGTTGAAATGTGTTTAAAATGTTCTTTAATGTTAGGATCAAACTTATTACACTAATAACAGTCTGGTGAGATTTGTTAGCGAATCACTTGCTCACCGACAGGCGACTGTTGTAGATATTTACTAAGCTTACCACAGCCTAGCATAGATACTATAGTGGGACACCCAGTGTAGGGCAGATTCACTATACAAAGAGTGGTGTTTAGTGAGATCCTACTTGCAAACTCTCACTTCCTGACAGACGCCCAACCATATATGAGGTGTATGGTAAAAGATGTCACAAGACTGACAACCCAAGAAAGGCTGCTTCTGTTACCCACAATACTAAGAATTGGGCGCTACCTATGCATAATTGTGTTGATCAAGCTGAACAGCTGTTGCAAATTGAAATCCTGGCACTCTTTGAGTCAAGGCGATGCAAATATTCACGTCTGGAAAATTCCAGCAGGCACCAATTCTGGCTACAGGCGATTGCTAGTACGGAATTTCAGCGGTGAACTTTTCAATTAGAAAATCTGTTTTCCTTCCATTACCACAACACTAGCAATTCACCCTCGGGCTTCCAGCTACTTGGGCAATTATCAAATTTCTCTCTGAATAATGAGGATCTCTACACGTTTCTGCCTAAATCTCTACTATCCGGACAACTATGATTTTTAAGTGTTCGTTCTTCTTAGATTTATAAAAAGAAAATGATGTATCAGGCGGAAAGGTGTAAGTGCAGATAATCTAAATATTTTAAGAGTAATTCGATATATATATTTATTCATTTGTGCCTTGTAACCATGCACACTATGAGACGATCCGATTTGGCACGACTGATATCTGATCATAAGCCATTCAGTGTAATGCTATCCTGAAAAGTAATGCAGTGACAATCTTTGAGGGAAATGAATCGCCTTTTTGTTTATCTGCCTCTCCACGTGGGCAGATTTGACACAAGGTCGTTTTTAGTGTTGGGTACCAATTTAGCATGAACTTAGATTGTAAACTGAACCCCTCAGTAAAAACCTATTTTAAGGGGAAATCTTTTTTAAAAAGAAAGTTTTTTTTTCTAGGAGTTTAAATTTCCAGTCCTCTAGCTCGATTGGCGCGGCCTGTACGCATGGTACATAAATACATAGATAGCCAGCCAGACCAGCTTAAAAACTGAAGAAACCTATGTTGATGTCGACAGTTTTGATTGAGGATTTTTAATAATTATTTCTTTGGTTTTATCGCCCAGTATAACTGTAGCACAGCATGAAGCAGGTTTTTTTAATGGATATTTACAGGCTTTAATCACATATTTTATTGTTTTATAATAACTGTCGGTTTAAAATACCGCGAGATTCTCTCATAACTGAAAGAGGTTACAAAGCGTTAAAAAGAATGAGAAAAAACAACGAAGCAAGGAAATGGGAATGCAATTTATGGAAGTAAGAGAATAACAAGTTGGTTGCTCCAGGGTCAAACTCTGCTCTTACCTCTACTTCCTGGCGTAATTCTACTATGTTGGAGTTGTGCAATACTTGTTAGTTTAGCGCTTGTGGTAACACACCAGGTCACTAGATCATGAGTTCAAATCACGGTAGGGGAATGGGGATTTTACATATCGGTTTACTCCACTATATTTGGTGAGGGTGGTCTTGTTCTTGTTACATAGGAAAGTAAAGTCAACTCAGACGTTGTCCTGGAGTTTGACAAAAATAGAAACAGGCAAAAGGAATAGAAAGGGGGAGGAAATTGAAAGACATGGAAAGAGTGAGAGGACAGAACAGGATTAGAAAGAGAAGTAAGAAAGGAAAGGTGATAAAAAGGACTAATGACATATAACAACTAGAAGGGAAGGAGATTAGAGAGAGAGAGAAAGAGCGAACGGAAGAGAGAAAGAAAGAAAGAAAGAAAGAAAGAACAAAGAAGGGGAGAAGGAAGGAAGAATCGTAAAGAGAATGGGAACTGAAAGAAAGAAAGACAGAAAGAGAGAAAAAAAGATGATGTCAAGGGAAAATGAATTGAAAGGAAGAATAAAAGGAGAAAGATGTAAGAAAGGAGAAGGAGAATAAGAGAAAGATGAAGGGGAAGTCCAAGTGAATAGAAAGAAAAGAAAGAAAAAGGAAGAATGAAAGAAATTTAATTCTTCCTTTTTCCTTCTTTTCTTTCTATTCACTTGGCCTTCCCCTTCATCTTTCTCTTCCGGACAGAGAAAAAAAGGAAAAAAAGAAAATAATGGAAAAGTTCACAAACTTGCCTTGAAATCAGTATTTCCTCCTTAGAGTGTTTAGAATAACAGGTTTCTAGCCACCCAGCAGTTTGTATGATACCTCAAATTGCCCTGCCAAACTTATTCTGCCTTATCTCTGAGTTGACGACAGTCCTTACCAGAAATAGAACTCTCTATTGCCCATCCATTTATTCTCAACTTTGCAACGTTGAAATATACCTAAAAGTGTCTGAGACTTGACTCACCAACTAAATACCATCATGCTAGGGGATCCCAATTTTGTACACACAGACACTGGTTCTTGATACCGATTTAGCTTGTCTTAGTACGGCACAGGGTCAATTTGAGTAAATCAGAGAAAGGACATTGTGCTATGTCAATCTCTCACATGACAAGGATCCACCTACCTTGAAAATCAGTGTTCGAGCCTAGGTAAATCCAGAATTTTGAACACTGATTGCACTGACGGGAAATACGTAACTACTTCAGTTGCTAGGCAGGCTATACAGAGAGTATTTAGTTGCCTTCGTACGAGACCGTTTTTATTGTTGGGATTCACAGACTTGCCTGTGATGGGCGTGTTCCAAAATTGCCCAGTTCCATCGGCTTTTACTTAAAGGTGTGCCCCTAACTGTTCCTTTTAAGTGCAAGGGGGGTGATGTTTGAGATACGGGTCCCCAGGAATCAGGGCAGGCCATACAGAGACCGATCTTTTAAAACAGGAACCATAAGTTCAACGATGCGTCCACCATCCGTGGTATTGTTATCGAGGGAAGGATGAGGACGAGGAGGAGGACGAGGAAGCGGAAGATGGGGATGGTTCACCCAGAGGTCTGGACCGGGTTTCATATCAATGCAATATGATACGACAGAGACAATTGATATTTAACATATGAGGGACCGACCGACCGAAAAGTGTCTTATAGAGATGCGTGGACGCATTTGTTTTTCTGACCCACGGTTTATCGCGATCCTTTCATTCATAAATCCACAATTCACTAGCAAGTAATATGAAACTAATACCACGTTCTATTCAGGTTCATATGTAAAAGTGATCACTCGTTTTACCTTTCTTTATCTACTTGTTGGTATTTTGGTAGTACAGCCTTTTAAATATATAAATGTCAAAGGACCAGACGTGGATGGCGTTGAAATAAACTTGCTAAAGTCTGACACTGGGGATGAAATTTTATATCTATTTTATTTATTGTTTTTACCTTCTCCAGTACAGCATAACCTTTACTGCTCTTTTGATATTTTAACTTGGGTATCGACGATTTCGTGAGAAAGGGGAAACGCTCTTTATTTGTTCTGATTCAAGAGATTTTGTCTACTACGTGTCTGGTGGACTATCGAGTGGGTCAGATAGTTATGTATTTTCTACCGGCGCCAAAGGTCGGTGTTCGAACCCAGAAAAAAGCCATAATTGCGAATGCTGATTTTTTAAGGCATATCAGTATTAAAATAGATACAGACTCTGTTGCGATGAAAAGCAACAATAAGCTGAAGAAGTGGCCAAATCAGTAAAGACAATGTCGATGTCAGATAGTCTCTCAGAATGTGGGATGCGAGGTCAAATCCCACTTGAGGCTGTTCTTTTATTTCCAATTCATTCAGCCTACTTAAAAAACATTCGTAGATTGCAATCTGAACGTTGTGATGAAATGAAACATTAAGACGAAAGAAAACTAGTCAAGAATTAATAGTGGAAAAAGATATGTGTACATAAATACTTGTTTTAATCAGTCATCAATGGAGCAACAAAGGGAATACTTTTGGTAAATTGAAGGAAACGCTTATTAATCTGCTGGCAATAAATACTTACAAGTTTCTTTTAAGATTACTTTATCAAACTTCAGTCCAAGTCTGGAGTTGACTTTGTTTTTCTACCTTAACAAGAACAAGAAAAATCGTCACCAAATTTAGGGGACTAATCCTTCACTGTTGTCTGTGCCGTCACGTTAAACCAAACCGATAAGTAAAATTAACATCGTGATTTGTAATCAAGACCAACTGATTGGTAGACGGCTCTCTTACCGACTGACATAAAGTAGCAAGTCTTACATATCTACGAAAATCTATGTTAGAAATACGCAAATCAGATCTCTTTGAAAATTCTTTCCGTGAAACTCAGAATATTATCTTAACAGATCCGTCACCACGACTGACAAGATGTCTTGTAAGACATTTCTTTGGTTGAATTTATTATTTATTTCGTCGATATGACATCACACATTGACAGGTCCTGTAACTACTTACGCAAGATAGTGCAAACTCTAGTTCTATATATTTTCACAGGGTGGCGGTATTCATGCCTACCACTGATATATGTGATTTAGACAGTTCCTAGTAAACAACATATTGACATTTAAAAATGTAGACCCCCCATGAAGAAATACCATAAATTACTTCTAAGTAGCTTTCCAATATATTTGCAGGTTCTAAGTCTTCTTACTCTGGCAGTGAATCAGATAATGATTCAAGACAATTCGTAGATGATGAAGGCAGTGAAAGCAATGATGTCCATAATGCGGTTGACGAGATATTTCGCCGATTTGACGTTACCCCTTGGCATTGATAGTATATAAAAACCTCGAGAGAAAAAAATTCACTAAAAGTTAAAAAAAAAAAGGAAATCCCACCTGAGGACAAAAAGAGTTAAAGTAACATTTCGGTCCCAAATAGTTAATTTGGTGTATTTATCGTTTTTTATCTTTTCAAGTCAAAACATTCAAGTAAAAAGGTTATCAAATTCTATTATTATTATTATTGGATGAAGTTATTTTAACACATTATTTTAATTAAATTTAACTAGTTTTTAACTTCATCTTAATTTCAGTTTATTTTTGTATACGACTTTCAAACAACGGCCCGAAATGAAAGTTGTGTATAAAACTAGTCAAACTTAATTAAAATAATGTAAAAAGAGTTATGTTTATAAAAATCCCACTTGCATGCAAATGTCTCACACTCTAAAGCCATTTAGAGGAAATTTAATTTCAGTTCCAGATTTTACTTTTGAGAAACAATTGTTGGGCTAAAATAGTTTAATTGTTCTATCCATGTGAATATAAGAGGTGTCTCTAATTAAAACCAACTTTCTTTCTAAAACCAAATTGACGTACTATCAATATTTTTAATTGATTTCCCACCAGAACCCTTCACAAAATCCAACGAGCAAAGGAGGTTTCTAAGCCTTTTTTTGTTAGCCTTTGGGCCAGTATGTTTTGTTTTGCCTGTCAGAAAAATCATATTCTAAGTCCTTTATCTTCCAATTGATCACAGAGTCTTGCTTGACGCCAAGTGTTTCCATCACGTACCGATCGTTATCGAGTTTTTGAGGTCCTAGCCACGAATCTTGGCCTTCAGAGAATGCAAAACAGCCCCAATCAACCTGTGCGCGGATCCAAAGGCAGTACACGCAATCAGCATTTGTTTACCTTTGACGATTGTCGACAGGTCTATGAATAACACAATCTTTTTCTTTCAGACCAAATTTGAAAATGTTCGAAGCGTTCATAAGAAAGGGAGAGAACAGAGAGTGGGTGGAAAAGAGGAATATTTTCTTTCTTTTTTACGTCTCACTACGTCATATTATTCTTATTTTAAATCAATTCTCGAAATGAAAAAAAATGGGACGTAATATGCGTTCGTAATTTAATAAGCTAAGACATTTAACATATCTCATATTGTAAGCATAGATGTATGGGGAACACAAATAGATACACATTTGGATGCAGACGAAAATGAGAAAAGCGAGGCTCGAGAAAACCAGTCACTGTCTATTTTCAGAGTGTCTTTTTAAAGAAATCTCTTAAAAGCTTTACATTATTGTTTTTTTAAAAAGATCAATTGGAAATAAATGTCGCCAAATGCTGTCAAATTGTGAAAAGAACGTCGCAGGCTTTGAACAGAGGCTGTTCTTTTTCTTGTTTTTTCCACCAACGAGTCAGTCATCAAACTCCACACAAAGAGGAAAATATTTGTATTTGTGCACAGCTCGTTTGGGGTGCAAAGCTCGCATCAGAAACGTCAGGAAAATCCAAGAAGACCACGTGCACGAAATACCGTTATGGTCCATTAAGAATAGTATGCACGCTCCTTTTGAAGCGAAACATCTGGCTTCAAAAAGTCTCTTTTGTTATTAGACACGCTTTATTTCACATTCAGTAGATAATGAATAATTCCAGCCTAATTATTGCAATACTTACACAAATACATACATTTTTGGCAAGGGCGACCACTGAGTTGCGGATGTTATCAGTAAGCTCATCTCGCAGACAATTCGCTAACGTAGAGAGTTCAATCCTCACTGGGTGACCCATACTTGTGTCCTGGTACCAGATTAAATTCAGATTAGTATAAATATTTGGCAATAACTATAGAATTTCCTTGAAACCCATTTCCCGTCAGCGCCAGTGTTCGATGTTCGAAACCAGATAAAATCCAGGATTTCGGATGTTCATTTTCCTGGCTAGTAGGCCCTCCCAATTTCGAAGATTGGTGCAGCACAATCTTCCTACTTCCATTTCCTTCAATTTAGCATTTCATTTATTTTCTAGCAACAGGAATTGTTTATTGGGTTTAGTTTGTTACTATTTGGCGTATATGAATATTTCTGGGACATGTAGCTGGTTAAAAACTTCAGTTGAGGGCAATAAGCAACTAAACTTCGAGACGGGGGGGGGGGCTAAATCATAGTATACCCACAAGGAAAATATAACGTACTTCAAATTAAGATTATTGAATTTTACATTTGTAAAGGGTTCGGAATATTATACGATATGTATTATTCAATAATCTTAAATTACAGTGGGACATGTTCCACGTGTACAAACTAGGAGTTTACACGTTGGAGCTCTTGTTGTGTTTTAGATATGTAAAGGAAACTAATATTTGAATGTTTTTCCAGCAAGTAAATATATATGGATTTTACAAGAATACAATGTATTGATCTCAGCTTGATTTGAAATAGCTGCCTCGGGGCCACTAGTGTATATTTATGAATAACAAAATAAATAGAATCATTGTATCGTCAAAAAACTTCATCTATAATTGAAGACTTAGATGGGATGATCAGTATAGAGGAGTGTTAATTCTGCCAAATGGCTGCTATTAAAATTAGTTGAAGAATTGTCAAATTAGTATCGAGAAACACACAAATAATGATAATATAAATATTGTTATCAAGCTAGTATACAATTTTCCAATAGAAAGGTATCATACAGACCATATAATATATTTTAGGGCTTGGCTGTATCGATTTGAATTCATTCTTAAACAACTAAACAATCAGAGAACAAAAGGAACCGTTTATATAAAAGCTATTTTGGAGAGCGAAACAGCTTTTATATCAATACAGAGCAGCCATATTGTTCCGAGGGAATGCCGTATCCTTGAACAAAGAATCTTTTGTGCCATAATATATCTACCTAACAACAACACAACTCTAAATAGAACATCTGGTAACAAGGACACAGTCGAATTAATCCGATATATATACGCATTCTGTAACTATTAAAACTAGTAAGCTCTGACATGTGTTCGTGAATATGAACTATCTGGTTCATGAGTTGAAAATGTTTGGTATCTACTAAGCTTAGGCTGGTCTGGAACCAGTACACAGCTAGCAATGATCTGCAAAACTTGCTTGTTCCAGATGTTAGGCATCAGGTGAGGATTGAACTCACTACAATCGTAATGGCCTGCGAGGCGATCTTGCTAACCACTGTTCTACAGCAAATTCTTTCGTTAGTACAAACCGTAACTGTGAAAAGAAACCCTGCTGTCTTCCCAAACAGTAATGTTTGTAGGTACGAGAGGATTCTTCTCGCAAGTACTTTTATTGAATAAGATTAAAAGGAACCACTCGGCGCCAAGTCAGCAACTTGGCACTCATAATGTTTCTGCTAGTGTGATCTCGATATTTGAATGTCTGGGGAAGTATTCCTGGCAGCTTTCCACAACTGGATTTCGGCGATTAAGTACACAGATGGTTTCTCGTTTATCTCTGCATTTTTATTCACAGCATTTAGCCTCGACAAATGTAGACGCATTCTCAGGGCTGACTATTTTGAAGGTTCAGTTGTGAACGCCTTCATACCTGTTTGCTCCGTTTCACTAATACAATCATAATTTAGTTATTATCCTTTCTTACCAACTCTACAGAAATATTCTAAAAGTATAAAAGAAAACTTGCTGAAGTTTGTTTAAAGTTAATAACATCGGTTCCCGCTTAGTTTCTATATCGTTAAGTAATATTTTCGTATGCACGTATAGCGAGATTGGTGCTGAAATGTAAATATAATGTCTGACAGCAGTACCATGTGTTCGTGTTAGAATCTAAGTACAGAGTTAGTTTTTTAATTTCGTTGTTCGCACATCCATCGTAAATTTGGCGCAACACATTCTTCTATCCTACATTGTTGAAAATCCAAAGGATATTTCTAGGAACAATTTCCCCCTCGTACAAGCGAGAACATAGGATCAACCAGTCGTACTGTCATACTGTCATCAATGTCTTTTCTGTGTTAACAAATCACACATTTCTCATTACGCATTGGCGGACTTAGACCGGTGTACGACCTGAAAAAAATAAAGAAAAAAGGAAGTCTGCCTATATCAGGGAATGCCTCTGATTGGTGCTATATAAGGGAAGGAAGTTTTATGGATTAATAGCACTCCACATTGCTTGATTTAAAGATTTTTATTAAAAAGTCTTGTTATAAAATATTATGGTTTAAATGTTATTGCAACTAGTACGGGGCCAACAGGGCCTACCTCCCCACCCCAGGATCCTATGAATAGGGTACCAAAATGTTCCTTATGATGTCTACAACATCTAACAAAATCTACAATCCATTAGGATGTCTATAAAATCTACAATCCATAGACTTTGGCCTATAAACTATACTTGAAATTTCCGTGTAAAATGCTGAAATATCTATAAATTTTAAAGTACTTAGATATGTCAATTGTGAGACGAGATATGAAATTCTGTTTTTTTCTGGTTTGTGCTGGCGGCCATTGTGTTTTATACAAATGACGTAGTTCATCCCAACTTTTTTCTTGGGAACATCTTTTTTCTGAAAGAGGACATCGTAAAGAACATGTTGGTACCCTATTCACAGGAATCTGGGATGGGGTGCCGGGTAGGCCCTTCTGGCCCCCGGACTAAACGGAGTTCCCAGCCACAGTAGGGCTAGTTACATCAGGAAATAGATAAATAAAATCGGTGACGTGAGCGCAGACTAAACTGTTGAGGGAAAATAAAGAAAATGTTAGTGCATTTTAAATAAAATAAAACTATAAAAACAAAAACCGGAAGCCGGGTAGAAAAGGGAGATACTTTATTGAAATAGTTAACTTATTTTCATTTGAAATGATTTGATGAAGAGTTTTAATGATTTCTATAAGCTGAGAAATACAACAAATGAAAATGTTGCGCTTAATCATTGTACATGAAGTAAAGCAGTATCCCAATTGGTTGTTTTGTTGATGACGTTAAGATGACGTCTTGCGAATCAGAGTGTCTGCTTATTGGAGAGTGTACAAAGTCAATAAAATGTCCGCCATCAACGGCGAATTATTCTCATTGGGTGTTATTCGTGAATACATAGGATTAATAAAAAAAGGTAAGACAGTTGACAATAGATAAAAAGAGGAAAATAAATGTGTGGAGAAAATAAAATTGTAACAGCTGTACGAGAAAGGAATATCACTTGTAGTGACTTCGAAATGTAATTAGAAAA
>VCCN01007248.1:1083839-1109796 GCA_006491835.1 Architeuthis dux
AATAAATATTTTGTAATTGTAGTCCATTGTATGCTTTTTCAAACCATCCGTATATAACATTATGGCATATATGTTGTATCTTAGTTTTTGTTTCACCTTTTTCTTGCTTTTTATCGCAACGTTTTAACCAATCAATTCAGACAAACCAGTTGAAAACTGATTTTAGAATATAAAATTATGTTGTAATAGTAAAAAAAGAAATACTCTTTATAAATTGGAGGGCTTGTGGTTTAAATTAATAATGATTTCAATTATTTTCCAACTCGGGAACTACTATAGCGTTGAGATATGGCGATGATTTTATGATGGTCTCTTTGTAGCCACTGAGAGAAATTAAAAGATTATCAAATCTTTTAGTTTTTATGTATGGGATTATATGAGAGTGTAACGAAATTGCACTCTGTGTACGTGTGTACATGAGAAAAAAGCCCAAATCGCTAAGAGCTGTGTTAAACTACGTACGTGACAAGTTGGACAGATCGAATTACCGGAAACCGTTAAAAGGGGCTAGATTTGAAAATAGGGGGAGGAGATATCGTATTACCAGTAGCAGTTAAAAGGGGCCAAATTTGAAAATAGAGGCAGTTAGAGTTGAGATCTGAAGCGGTTAGCAACAGGTCGACAAAGCGGCTCCCTGTCCGTCAGGGGGGAGGGCGGTTAGAAGCAGTTACCAATTGAGATTTGAATCCGGAGCGACAGGTCAGAGACGAAGTTGGCTTCTTCCACCCGGATGGGTGGAAGAGGGAGGAACCCTTGATTTTCGTAGTAGTAACTCAGAAAAGTGACCAACTCTTTTAGAAAAATAAATGCAACAAGAATTCCGTACCTCGATGTAATCCGCAAACCGGCCCAGAAAAGAATCTATACTGACGGAAATAAAACCCCAGCTTTCCAATTGAAGAACATGCATTTTGTCGTCTGTTCTTCCCACACACGTGGGAGTGTCTTTTCTCCGAAATGAATTTCCCTCCACAGAAAGATCAGCTCCCGTCAGCAGACATCATCATCATCATCATCATCATCATCATCATCATCAACCCGCAGCTCCGGAAGAAATCATCTTCTCTCTTTCTCTCTCTCTCTCTCACCATCTCTTTCTCTCTCGGCGACTATGCTACAAGAGTAGCAAGAAAGAAAAAGAAAGGTAGTATTTTTTGAAGATTGCTTATTTTGTGTGGGGAAGTCTTCTCTCAGTGGCTACAACGAGGCCCTTATAAAATTATCGTCTGATCTCTACGCTACAGTGCCACCAGATAGTTGTTTAGTTAGAAGTCATGATAAGAGTGGAAACCATCCTAAAAACGAATTGTTATCTCTCACTGGAAGGCTTTTGGTGAAAGCAATTGTTTATACCGGTAGAAATGGAACTGACAAAAATATAATCAGCAAAATCTTGTATGAAACAGAATTACGAATTTGTAACCTTTAACCTAAGCGATATTTCTTGAACTGAGCCAACTTTGGCGTAAGGCAGTATTCGTAGAGCATCGACTTAGAAAATACCTTATTAACAATGGCCTGCGAGACAAACACTCTAATCATGTATGGAGCCACCAGTGACACCAAGAAATAACACACTCACGACCAATAGCTTGCGATATTATCTATCATTATAGGGCAGATTTTCTTTCGATAGTTTGCCTCGTACTTTTACTCAATTAGCATAAATATATAATGCTGATTATTTCTGCAGTTTTCTTTTATCGAGAAAAATATTTTCAGCATCAAGATGTTGGGAGGCCTTTTCTATTTTCTGTTTATCTTTTTTTAATTAAAACATTCTATCTACTGAAATACGAAGATGACGGCCAAATGGAAAAATAAATAGCAACAGCACACCCACACAATTTACAAACAAATTGGCTGCAAATTTGTATTTTAAAGATGAATTCATTTCCGGTTTTAAACGAGAATAAGAAGCGGAAACGAGGCTGGAAGCACGGTTGGAAGATAAAATCATCACTTGATTACCACGAAATCAGAAAAGCGATTAATAATAAAATATTCTTCCATTTTAGTGACACTAAATTTGAAACGAACAAATTAAGAATTCGATGTTTGGCTTCTCGTTGATAACATACTTCCTTTCCACTTGTACAACTTCAATTAACGTACAGTCAAATAATAAATGAATAAATATAAAAATATAAATTCAGACACTATTATTGATTTGAGTCGAAAATTCCAACAGCAGTCAATAAGTGCGGGTGTGTAAAATGCGAAGGACCTATATAATTATACGGAATCCTATAATATTTTTAGCTAACTTGCCTCGTGGCTGCGATAGATGTGTATTTCGCACTAGCATCGGTGTTCCAGCCAATGTTAAAATGCTCCCGAATGCTTACTTTTAAAGCAGGCACGCTCATACCATTTGAAAGATGGGTGCAACACAAATCTTCTACCAGCCATTTCAACGAATTTTGCTTTTCTTTCCAGACTAAGCAAAGTTTAATAAATACCTACACCCGAAGGCTCTTCTTCGCAATAATCCTCTGAATAATAACAATACTTCATACTAGAACCTCAGACAATACCCAGAAGCAGGAAAATGTATTGACAGAACATTTGTTATAAAAAACATAAAGTTTAAGTTACTTATAGACTTATAACAATACTGTATTATCAGAACTTTAGATAACAAAGCTAAAATCATTTGTGAACGATAATACAGAGAGAGTCTATTACACTGACATTTGACAAACGAGATCTTAACTTAACGACCATATACCATGTTTCGCGTCGGTTGAATTTTAGTTGGTTATGTAGTACTAGGAAGGCCAGAGTGTGCAGCAGCCGAAATGTAATAATTATACTAGAAAAGGTGAGAATACTACTCCGAATAATTCTTGGAACAATAATAGTACTTCAACTCAGAACTCCAGGTAGTACTCTGAAGGCCAGAGAGAGTACAAGTAGAAACGTAGTAATGAAAATACCATAGATGGAAATAATAGTCCGAATAGATAATGCAATAAACACTTCCTTGAACTCCATACAAGACACATTAGAAATTGCTCCTCCTATAGGTCAAGGGATTCTACAGTCATTTTAGCTCACACAGTCAAATCATTGGTTTAAGAACAAGATAATAACGTCATTATAACTCCTTCAATGAAATTACTTCTTCAATTCATAATCCCTGCACCATTAAATAATTGCATAATCAAGTGATGGAGAGTTCATTTACTGCATTCTTTTGTTTATTGTTCAGCTTTCTGCGGTCAGACGAAGCTACATTTAGTAACTATCTACACAATCATGTGCCTATATCCACAAAAATACAATTACACAGGCGCACGAACCCACATGTACGCGAATTCCATTCATTAAGAAACATAATATATCAGTTTATCGCCTTCAGATAAATCGTACTTGTCACAGTTCAGTTAACCATAAAACTCTTGACCAAAGCTGATCAATAAACAAAAGAATGCAGTAAATGAACTCTCCATCACTTGATTATACAATTATTTAATGGTGCAGGGATTATGAATTGAAGAAGTAATTTCATTGAAGGAGTTATAATGACGTTATTATCTTGTTCTTAAACCAAATGTATCTCCTGGAGATTAAACTAGTTATTGTCACTATAAGTCCTTATTACACGTCATCACAGAATAACACACAATCATAGTATTTCCGAATAATGAGAAACATGTAATAGAAAGATAATCGAAATAGCTGAGTCACTTCTCTGAACATATATTTCTGCAACAATTATATCGATATAATCAGCTTAATAGAAAACAGATTTATACAAGCGAATCGGGAGAAAGCTTAACCATCATACTTTAATAGATTCAGCCGGCCTATTCAGCAGAGGCATATGATTAATACCGACAGAAATTCTTGTACCCAAGATGGCGTACAAGATGCTAGGAAGACAGCCTTCCGATGCTAACACCCCATTTATAAATGTCTTGTTGGGGTTTTTTTTGTTGTTTTTTTTTATCTCAGTCTATCTGTTCCAAAATCTTCGCTGGGTTTTCTTCCCCCTTGCTCTCCATAATAGTCATCATCAAGATAGCTTTCTGTCCGTTTACCTGTTTACTTTCTTACGTTACACGCTGAAAGCTGTTTTAATGATATATTGTTGATAACAAATAGATTAATTTTATGCTCTCAGCAAGATGCTATCTGTTTTTATGTTCGTAATAAATTTCAGGTCATTTAGTCATACATACTGATGGGCAGCTCGCCTGCGGTATTTAGGAAGCTGATCTGGCAAACCATTTCTGATATTTTCGATTTGCACTGGTTGCCCAAAGCCTTATGTCAGACTAGGATACACCTAATAAATATCTACGGAAATACATAGAGAATCATTTATGAACCAAATATTACTAGTGTAGAGTTCGATTCTCACTGAGAACCATATTAATGTAGCCCTATGCCAGTCGAGGTTAAGCCGAATAAACATGGACGCCTGTCATAGTTTTTGAAAGAGAGTTTGTAGCCCTGTGCTGAGACTAAGCTAAACTTAGTAAGTACAGGTATACCTTGAATAGTGCGGTTTCGATTAATGCGGGTTTCGATGTAGTATGCTTAAGGTATTGCTGTACAAATTAACGTAATTTAGTATAAGCTGAAAAAAAGAACACATTAAATTATAATAAGACATCGAACAGTGCGGTTTTGAACAGTATGGGAATTTTTGGAACGAATTAACCGCACTAATCCAGGTATACCTGTATATATAATGCGTCTTGTAGCGCAATCGTTAGAAAAATAATCTAACAAGCCATTTTTTAGTGAGTTTGATCTTCACTATTGCGGCTTTGCGCCAGACTATGTTCAGCTTATTAAATATTTGTATAGATGCATGCCGTGGTGTGATGATAAACAAAATAATCTTGCAGGCATTTACTCCTGAATTCGATCCTTTCTGGGGTCAGACGAAGCTACATTTAGTAACTATCTACACAATCATGTGCCTATATACACACAGATACAATTACACAGGCGCACGAACCCACATGTACGCGAATTCCAGTCATTAAGAAACATAATATATCAGTTTATCATTTGGGCCCTAAAGGTATATGAAAACATACACACATTCAAATACATGCACACATTTAAAAAAAGAGCACATCATGGTCACTAATGTTCACATTTCCAATTCCCACCGAAGTACACTTACAAACACATATACATATACGCACGTTTGCTGTAGCTTATTAGCGGAAACATCACGTTGAATCTTTGTTATCTAACGAGAAAACCGTCTGTTTTCGCTGCAAAATGGTGGCGCAGATCTTGGCGCGATTGGTCACGCTGTTTTCCCTCTCAACAAACTAATTTTTAAGTGTTGCTGCTTCCTTTACTTACATGATCATAAAAGCACACACACACACACACACAACTTTCTAGACTAGACTAGAATGATATTGACGAGGAAGGAGATTATGTTGAAAAATGAATATGTTAGGCTGCGAACTCATTGATGTAATTACGTACTTTCATATTTTACTATTAATCCGTCTTTTACTTTTAAAATAGTCACATGTAGATGCTTAGCTTAGATTCATCTGACATAGGACTACAAGGGTGGTGCACCCAACAAGGATCGTGCTCACTACACTAACAATGGTCTGTGAGACTTGCTAGCTAATCGTCACCCTATAAATGCAGCCCAAGTAATCACATGTCAGTTAGAAACCGTCAACCAGAACTCTCACCAAAACCGTCAAAATAGGTTTCTTCAGTGTTCAAGTTGGTCTGGCTGGCTGGCTGGTTATTTGTCTATCACGCACACAGACCACACAAAGAGGGATGAAAATTTAAACATTTACTCCGTATTATATCTAGAAAAAAACTTCTTTTTTAAAACCCCTCCCCCAATAGGTTTTTAGTGCGGGGTTCAGTTTGCAATGTAAGTTTATCTTAAATTGATCCCTTAGTTTATGTCCGACAGCACATACGCTTGTTTCTTTGGAAAAAACCAGACTTTCTTTTAGTGATCACTGACCAACAAAAGGCGAGAGAAGTAACTTATTCATTGATAATCCCTTTTTTAATTGATCACCCCAACGGCATGCTACCAAAAGACGTTGGTCACATGACGGTTTCTGTTGAGTCACTAACCAGACGTTTTTGTTTGTCAAACACCAGTCCAAGTTGGAGTTGACACCGTAACAAGAACAACAACAATCCTCACCAACTTTAGGGGAGTAAACTCTTCACTGTTGTCTATTCCGTTACGTTAAACCAGACCGATATATAAAATTAACTTTTCCCTACCGTGACTTGAAATCACGACCAAGTGATTGCTAGGCCCCCCTCTTGCCAACTGAGCCAAACTGACAAGTCTTATATATTCATGAATTTATGTATTATATATATAATACAAAGGTTGCAGTAATCATCTTCAGTCGGAATAAAAGTAGGAGTGGAGTTTGACCCCGAAGCAGCTACGCTTGTTCTTACTAATCGTAGTCTCATGTTGATAATAACATGTAAATAAATGAAAATATATGTTTATACACGTGCACAGCAGACTCAATTGTTCTTTGGTTATGGGCAGCCCTCAAATCAGATCAACATGCCCAGTCAGGTTCCAGTCATAATTACAAGTGCCAAGTTGGTTACCAACTGGAAAAAAAACATCAGACCATTCAACTCTCTGTTCTACGCCCGCGTAACAGAACGACAAGAAAATAATTTCTTTGGTTGGAGTCGTTATGCATATTTCTTTTCTTCCTATCTCAGCTATAATAGCAAAAACCATGTCCCGTTTATATTTATTATTACGTATATTTCATCCCTTACTGCGGTCTGAAACAACATAAAAATGATGAAGGAAGCCGGAAGAATTCGGAATTGCTTACACAATTACAACATCCTCAGCTGGTGAAAATAAAGATTTCAAGAATAGAGTTTGTTTTAGATACTTTATGAGCAGAAACAAATTGCCAAGCAGCTGATACAGTTACATGTCTATCTCCTGAGAACAAGCTAGGGATAGCTCAATGCTTAGAATGATGGTCGTTAGAGTAGAGGTACACTATTGGGCATTAATTGTATTGTTATTTAACCCATTTTAATTATGGCTTTATAGGAACATCATCCCCAAGAGTGGCAGTGTTCACTGTTTGTCAGTTTTCAGATGCCAAATTTTCATTCGTTCATCATTTCTTCCAGAAACATTGATGTGAATACAAACATTTGCTTTCTTCTAGGAAACAACTTATTCGTCGGCAAAGAGAATATATAACTATATGAAATGTATTCCTATTACAGCTGAGAATATTCAAAAAGAAATTCTCCCTTCGGTAGCCAAGGCTTAGGAAAACCGCCTATTTTACATATAAGACACAGGGCCATTTCTTATTAATTAAAAACAAATCTTTATGTTGACAGGTACAATGAATAATATCTTTGATCAGCAATCAATTGAAAACATATGAAAGTCCTGACCTCTCCAGGGTAACAATTTCAACCACGACTGTGATTAGCTGGAAAGGGACACAGTGTTAAGTATACAGAAAATGAAGAAATATTGTCAGTTACAGGTTTAAATACTTGTTTATTCACTAATGAATATGTGGTCATTTTAAATTAACAAAAGAAATATCTTTGTTTGTATTCCCCCAAAAGACTTGGAGACGGTAGATCTTTGCAAATTACAACTTTATATGAGAATATTTTTAGAAAAAAAAAGATGGTGCACTAATGCAAAAATAACTCGAAGTAATTAATCTATTTTAATAATACAGAGAGAAAAGAAACCACAATATTTTCAAAATTAAATGATGGTTTATAGATACCATAGACATCTTTGCAGAGTTTTAAACTCCACATTATCTGCAGCTGATATCAAACCTTTATAGAAACTACATTACAAGCAGGCGAGTACAACAAAAAATTAAAAAGTTGGTTCTGAATTATTTTATTGATTAAATTCTTTTCGGCTTCTGCGCGTGCGTGCGGATATATTAAAAACAGTCAACTCTTATGGAAAAATCTCAATGGCAAAAACTTAAAAAGTATAACAACGCCAGATTTTGACATGGTTTAAATATACTTTCCACAAAAGTATTTAGCCACTTATGTTGCTTTTCCCCAGCTTTGCAAAATGCAAGCATTAAGGTTTTAAAAATGTAAACATTAAATTCACAGGTCTAAGTTATTCACTCAATAGAAACGTGACCAACGTCTTTTGGCAGCATGTTGCCTTGGGGGTGATCAATTAAACACAAGATAGTGTCTATATAGTTCCTATTGTGGGTTAGATTCTTAATAACCTCTATTCTCAATAATATATAAAAATGAAACAAAATCAAAATCAAAGCCAATTAATTGAAGGTACTTCCATTTACGTATTTATTTACGAATTTATTTACGACTGATGTAAAAACAACGTTGAAAAAGTTCACCAAAGATGATAATTCATTATAATATATTTTTCTTCTGCTTTTACGTCTCTTCTGCTCGGTTTCTATTAGAAACCGTCAACCAAAACTGTCACCAAAACTGCCAACATATGTTTCTTCAGTTTTTAAATGGGTCTATCTGGCTGGCTATGTATGTATCGCGCATATCCCCTCCACCCCGCCCACGTAGGGTTTTATTGCTGGGGTCCAATTTACAATTTATGTAAGTTTATGTCGAATCGGTCCCTTAGTTTGTGTCCGGCAACGTTCAGGCTTGTTTTTTTTAAAATCCAGACCTTTCTTTAGTGATCATGACCAAACAAAAGTCGAGATAAGTAACTTAGTCATTGATCACCCCTTTTTCAAATGTGTTTAATTGATCACCTCCAAGGCAACATGCTGCCAAAAGACGTTGGTCACGTTTCTATTGAGTGAATAACTAGACCTGTGAATTTAATGTTTACATTTTTAAAACCTTAATGCTTGCATTTTGCAAAGCTGGGGAAAAGCAACATAAGTGGCTAAATACTTTTGTGGAAAGTATATTTAAACCGTGTCAAAATCTGGCGTTGTTATACTTTTTAAGTTTTTGCCATTGAGATTTTTCCATAAGAGTTGACTGTTTTTAATATATCCGCACGCACGCGCAGAAGCCGAAAAGAATTTAATCAATAAAATAATTCAGAACCAACTTTTTAATTTTTTGTTGTACTCGCCTGCTTGTAATGTAGTAAAAGAAACCTCTAAAATTATCACGTAAATCGTGTGGCTAATTATCCAACAAGCATTTATTTGGTTAACAAGAATGGGTTTTAATTAACGAGCAGACAATGACTCATTCAGATTCCAATGGCAACAGCGGTTAGCTTGAGCGCGTTTGAAATCTGCAGCAATCAAAATGTATTACAAATATAACGGGTGATAAAACACTAATTAACCTTTCCAGGAATTTTATTTGTAGACCGATCGCTTATATTTTAGCAAAAGTAAGGTTAATCCTTTTTATCGGCAGGGGACAGATGTGACACAGGATCCTTTTTAGTGTGAGCTACCCACATACGACTCAAGGTCACATGGTTGGATATCCAGAAATAGCCCAGTCCTGAAGGGTCGAAAACCATAGACATCTTTGCAGAGTTTTAAACTCCACATTATCTGCAGCTGATATCAAACTTTTATAGAAACTAAGACGTCTCGGCTTCCAATATTTTACCAGAACAGCAACACGTACACACTTATACAAGGACATACGGACATAGATAGGGTCTATATAGTTGCAATTGTAGGTTAGATTCTTAATAACTTCTATTCTCTATAATATATAAAAATGAAACAAAATCAAAATAAAAGCAAATTAATTGAAGGTACTGCGTATTAGAGGAATAATAGAGATTTGCTTAACCCCTGTCACAACGTTTCTCCATGAAAATTGAGTTTACCTCCCTACCCGACAAAAATAAAAATAAAAAATAAAAAACGGTTGTAAGCTTTTGATATTTCACTTTTGATGGTTATAGAGAGTTTCGTGATTTTGTACGCAAATAAACGCATTTTTAAAGACTGGACAAAAAGTAAAGTTTAGTATTTTAATGTACGAAGGACTAAAACGGCTATATAGTTATAGAAATCTTGTTTACATAACTAAAACTAAGCATAATATTATTACATTTTAAAAAATTTCATTTTGTTACATTCACTGCATTTATTTCGATAGGAGTTCAATATTGTTTTTAGTATTTATATAATATTACATAAAACTAAAAGAAAAAGTTTTTTGCGAAAACTGTGATGTAAACTAAACTAAACCGATCATTGACCAAAACCCATTGTTTTAATTTCAACTACTATTTAAATTCATAAAGTACATAACAGAATTAACAGATGGGAGGTCTGTTAATTCTTTAATGGCAGATATCCTAATATCCCCCTAAAAATAAGTTTAAACCGAATCTTAATTGTTATTTTTTCTAAAAGAAGGCCACATTTAATTCATCAGCTATGTGCATTACTTAACTCGAGGTTTTACGACTATATAGCTGGTGATAACCGCCCGGAGGGCGGCTGTTTTCAGCTAGTTAGAGGAATGTTAACTTTCAACATATCCACTATCTTAATATTTAGAGGTAGAAAGATTGTATTTCTCTACGTGGACATGGTGTGCTTGCCTTGAAAATCAAACTTCAAGATACTTTTCACCAACGCCGATCACTAACACCAGTGCAATCTATTTATATATCTATCTATCTAAAATATATGGAAATTCAGGGTGTTATAATCAACGAACCGAGCTCGAATTTCGGTTAAAGCTGCTTGTGATCACTTTGCATTAAAGACCTTGGGAAACGCATAAGTCCGCTTCTCCTTGCGATCTATCTCATCGCCAGATTGCTTAACAAAATGTCTCGTCACTAGCATGCAACGATAATTGAAGTATAAGAAAGGGTAAACTTAGGCAATCCACTACCATATGTACTTTACCTGACTAGGCGGTAGCAGCAAAAAAAACTGTTACCTCCAGAGACGTACTTTATGTGAGTGGTACGATTAGAAATTTAAATTCTAAAAGACTATATATTGTTCTTTTCTGGATGTCATTAACAGATAATGCTTTTCCCTGGATAATGTTGTCAAACTGCAGTCCGAGTTGGAGCTGACATTATTCCCCTCGTAACAAGAACAACAAGAACAAGGACTAATCCTCACCTAATTCAGGGTAATAAACTCTTCACTGTTTGTTTATCACGTCACGTTAAACCAAACCGATATATAAAATTAACATTTCCCTACCGTGATTTGAAATCGCGACCAAGTGATTAGTAGGCGACTATCTAAAGCTAAACTGACAAGTCTTATATATTTACGAATTCATTCATTATATATACAATACAAAAGTTACAGTAATCATGGAAATCGGAGTTGATATGACCCTGAAGTAGCCAGGCTTGTTCTTAGTTGTCTTCTTAAGAATTGATACATATACTGGCAGGTAATAAACGCCGTGCTTCTTGAATATATGCATCGACAAGCGAGTCGTACAATATTAAGTACGTATATCTATCTGTATGAAATATCATTCCTTTTCTAGACATACGATCTGGTCGGCGCTTGTCTGCTGAACTAAAGTCGTTTTTGCGAGTGTGTGCATGCTTATATTGCCTTTGGTATGTAACATCTTATGCAGGCTCTCCTATTAAAAGAGCGTCCCACCCCATATAGAGTCCACAAAGAAGATATTTCACATATACATACACAGACAAACATTTATGCTTGTATATACTTATTCAAAGCAACAACACATGCATATATGCCTACAAATGTGATAAAAAAACACTATCTTTTATCGTTCGAAGTCTAGTAGAATATTTATAGTGTAGTGATTTCTA
This sequence comes from Architeuthis dux, assembly GCA_006491835.1. NCBI lineage: Eukaryota > Metazoa > Mollusca > Cephalopoda > Oegopsida > Architeuthidae > Architeuthis > Architeuthis dux. Next base: position 1,095,601 of record VCCN01007248.1, read on the forward strand.
TCTTTACTCGGTGCCTCACACTATAATGGCTTTGTGTAAGCTTAATAAATATCTACAGGGTGTGTGAAAATAAACTCCCTGTTGGAAATACGTAATAACTTTATTATCTAATCGTCGATTGTATATATAGAAATAGAGAGAGAAAGAGAGAAACAAAGAGATAAAGAGAGAATAAAAGGAGGAGAGAGAGAGAGATTGGGTGGGGACACTGATACCTGAAATCAAAAATCATTAATTAAATCCTATCACTCTAAGGACAAAAATAGAATTTGTTTCGCGAAAACAGAGCAATATTTCAGTTACATATAATTTCTAATAGGGAGTTAATTCTCACCCACCCTGTATAAAGATTTATGCTTAACTTTGTCTGGTATAAGGCAGCAGGTGTAGAGATGCTAGGGAATATCGAAATTCACTGATAAAGATTCGTTTCCCTGCTCGCTAACCACAGCGCTACACTGAATCTTCAATAATACTAGGGTGGATCAATAAGTCCGTAGCGTGATACGTAGTTATTAGCTGAATTTAAATCTGATGTTTTCACTGGATAATAATTGTGATTAATATTAACCATTACATTATATGAATTGATAAGGAAGTAAATTATGTTAAAAAATCAATATTTGTTGTGTGAAATAAATGATGTTTGTTATGTGGATGTAAGGGAATCCGAGAGAATGGTAGATTCAGCCATAAACTAAATCACCCTTCATCACTAGGAACAAAAAAACAAATACCATTCTTCACTTCTTTCGACTATCCCAACATGGATGGTCGCAATTTTTTGCAGTGTTCAAGATTCTTCTGGTGATGCCGCTAACAGCGGCGAAATGCACAAAGGCTTATCTTCATGATAATAAATATGTTTGAGACGTAACACGCTTTTCTCAGAAAGACAGAAAGACTTACCACCATATACCGGTATTAACATACAACATGGTGACTGGATGCGTGTAGCATTCAGTCACCAAAAAATAGCGTCCTGTCTTGACCTTTGTCAGAGTCTAAGAACGGACTTCCAGTATTTTTGGTGACACGCAAGTTTGGTCAATTCCTTGAGAGGCCGGCAACACACGATCTTTCGGAAGGTTATGACTCTATTTGGCTGTAAGCCAGATCTTTCTATGGGAAGTAAATACATACAGTACATACATATTCATAAATCAGACAGGAAAAGATGTCAAGATCGCTACAAATAAAATCTCATAAGAATGCACTTGTAAAATTCGCGTTATACATGCAAAAACACGACAAAGCGCACGCACACATGTTATGAGGGAGACGTCATTAAATACTCACATCAAAACAAGCAAATACACAAAGAATACACACACTAGCAGGCAAAGATACACACGCACACTTTAACACAAGATATATATGTATAAAGATTTACATACTCATACAAGTATAAATATATGTACACACTTATTCATACACACACATCCAAGCACACACACACACACACACACACGCACACACACACACAAAATCGTTAATAAACGTGAAACAAGTTGTTACTGATACCGTCTGTTCGGCTTTCTTTTTTCTATAATATATATATATATAATGCTTGGGAAATGCCAATGTGGAGACTCAGAATAATTTGCAAGAAATGTATTTAATACCTTAACATGTTTCGACCGAGTATTTCTGCCTGAAATGAGAGTAGGTAGTGTGTGTGTTGTGTATTTGGTGGTAAACCGTTTGGTGGTTCAGCAAAGTGCAAGGAAGGGAGACAACGTTTGCATAAGGGTTGTATTAAATAATTTCTTGCAAATTATTCTGAGTCTCCACATTTTCTTCTATGTCAAATAACCATTATCCTATTGTATTCCTAAAATCCAATTTTAGCTTTTATTTGACTTTTGGAATATCAAAAACGCCATCAACAAACATGTTTAAACTTTTGTATTTTTAAATTTAGAACAAGTTCAGTTGCTATAGATACACAACGTTCAGGTTTGCTTTAACTCAACTTTATCTATAGCGTGTTGTTTTCCTTAACAACGAGAGTTTTAAAAACAAATGCAGCGTTTTTTTTTACTGTAAATGTTTTTCCCACAAAGAAATTTCTCCCTGGCGATGCCAAGTCGGGCGAAACCGGTTTGGAGAAAAGATAAAAAAAAACCCAGAATTGTTAATATACCAATGTGTCTTTTTTACTGTTCAGAACTACATTTTTTTATCAGGAGAAATTTGTGTTGCTTTCAATCAATAAGATATCCGTTACGCTTTGAAAAGTGTCAGTTTTTGAAAACGACAATGTTTGTTTTTTCTATTTACGTTGTAACTATAATGCTGGCCTGGACCCTTACTTTACGTCAATCGTACGAAAGTATTTAGTTTACTTCCGTTATGAAATAAATAAGTTTTTGAAAGAAATGATTTCTGTTAGTCGTACGCCAGACGGAAAGTAAGTTTCCAGTTCATTAATTAGTTTAACATTAATAATAAAGGTTTACAACAGAGCTTCTCACACTTTTTCCATTTGCGACGAATGAGACAAATGGTTTCGCCCCCACCCCACTCAGTGTTTTAAAGGCACTAATACTATTAGTCTTTATTCGTAATTTAACTGTAACTAAACATAACCCCACCCCCAAATTGCAACATATTTATAATCTATAAGTTTTACGGTGTTTATTGTTTATTAAAATACTATTTTTAAAAACATACTAAAATGTAACAGAAACGAAATCTGTATTCATAAAATTATTGAATAGCATAGAGTCATTTTACAATAAGCACCAATAGAAGTAAATATTTCTATAGAGAGCGCTGGTTTACAATACTTCATCTGATAAAAATAAATAATAAAACAATTACTTTCAACTTCAGAAATGACCTTGCTTCAGGTTTAGATTTAGACTCGGACGCCTCTCGTTTGTTAAGTTAATGTTGGTACTGGTGCTGTCCGTGGTAGAAGGAGGCAAGGAAAGAAAAATCGGCCGGTCAGCCACTTCTTTCTCCCCCCCCACTCTTTCATTAAGTATTCACGCCCATCCTTCTCAATACATCTTTCTTTTTGCCACCTCTCTCATTAAAGGCGCGCATACAAACAGACATCCAAATGTATATATATAAAGGTGTGTGTGTGTGTGTGTGTGTGTGTGTGTGAACGCACTATTTAAAGCGTGTATCTTCAAGAAACAGCGATATGTTCGAGCATAGAAGCAGGCATGAAGACCTTAGACAAACATTTCACGTCATATGATATCTGCAATCCGTCTGTTCAAATATTTGTAAAATAAATCTTTTAGATATCAACTATGTTTTTACATCATCACTCACAGTTCTGTCACCCAACACCCATCCAGGAAAGATAAATAAACACACACACACACACACACGGTGTGCGGATTGTGATGGACTGTGTATTGCCATGATAGCAAATCTTAGACGAAACTATTATTATTTTAAAAAGAACGGATAAAACAAGAAAAGATTGCCAGAAAAGGTATTGTTAAGGAAGCAACCCCATTTCTCTTGAATGAGTTTTTTGCAGTGATGAATGATATACAAGGAAAGCGGAAAGAAATCGTTCAGCAATGTGCAAGGAAGGGAGACAACATTTGCATAAGGGCTGTTTTGAAATAACCCCCTAACTACGGATATGCACTACAGTGCGCATTGAAAGAGTACCTACTTGAACGGATAGACAGGACTACCCTTTTCATTATTTGTCGCGTGAGTACCCGTAACAAAATTAACCCCAAAAGCTAACCCAGCTGACTACCCGCTAATTCGAAACAATGAATAAGTTACTTCTCTCGCCTTTTGTTGGGCAGTGATCACTGAATTTTCAACAAAAAAACAAGCGTGAATGCTTCTGAACGCAAACTAACGGATCAATTTAGCTTAAACATACATTCAATTTGAAACACCCACTCCCCTCCACTAAAGATCTATTTAGGTGGTGGGGGTAAAATCGTTTTTTTCTAGACATAATAAGGAATAAATGTTTAAATTTTTCAGCACTCTAGCTCCATTGGTGCTGCCTGTACGCGCGATACATGCATAGATAGTCAGCCAGACCAACTCAAAAACTGAAGAAACCTATGTTGACAGATGGAACGACTATAGCCTTTTACTTCATTCATACCAATGATTTATCCCTAATTCAAAACAATAGTGATGAATGTAGAAAAGGACATGACAATCGAAAGAAAAAGACAATGTGGTGTTCCTTGCTTAATTCTGTACCTGAAAAATAAGTATTATGAACTAAAATGATTAAATAAAGTGTGTGTGTGTGGGGGGGGGGGTGTTAAAGAACAAGCCTCGTTGTGATTGTGTAACATAACATAGATATATAGATATTATGCACAAAATCTCAATTATCTATCCAGTTTTAATGTTATTCTTGTAAAAATTCACACAGTGTGATAACAACGTGAATTTATGAAAGAATACCAAAACTTATTTGAAGCTATGAAGTACATTTCGTTTACATACACCTTACCATGGTGTCACGGCGCACTATTCTTTGAAGCGTAATGCGCCTAGTCGTGGTATTCGAGTGGCTAAGGCTAACAACAAAATCATGCACTGAGACGCGAAAAACGGATTAAAAGGACGATATCAACTAAATGTTTCATACTGGATAAACACAGGATAAACAAACAAGACAAACTCAGAGATTTTGTGGGCAATATGGAAGTTTTATCAAATATAAAACAAGAAATACTCCGGGGACAGAAAATAGTCCTTTGGTCGTTGAGGTAAATTCCGGGGAGAGAAAAATAGTCCTTGTTTGAGGAAAATCAAACATTCGGGTTTCAAAAATGTTTATTTTTGGTCCAAAGCCTTTAGAAAAAAGCAAAGAGAAGAAAATGGCGAAGACCTATGTGTCTCCCTACATCGGATTTTAAACAACCCGCCTAGGCTGTGAGCTGGTAGCAGCAAACTTCCGTGTCTCCGTCCTTCTCACCGCCGCTCGGTATCTCTTCACACCACAGCCTCTCCGGTCCTTCCACCGCTGCTGCTGTCACTGCCTCTACTACCGCCACTGCAACTCCTCCTCTCTCTCTCTCTCCCTCTGTCTCGGCGCCGAATTCAAAATCCACGGGAAACGAGATCTTCCAGAACCTTTCTTTGTCCTTCGCGCGCCAAAACCTTCAACTCACGGACCCAACGTGACTTCACCGTATCTTCCACTGTTTACATTCTGCCGTTCTTTGAAGAGGCGTAACTCATCATCACGACTCAGAGTTAGCTCCCTTGCATTCTTTCACACATGGATATACACTATATAGTCCTGGCGCTGTAATAGAGCCGCGTAGGAATTTATGATTTGACTAATCAAACCAGTTGGACATGCTAGATGGACTTTTGGTTCGTAAGAATATATTGTGTTGACATTCTAGATCAGATGCAAAAAAAAGAAATGTTAGCGCCATTTTTCATAATGACTGATTTTCGCTGTGGTGCCCTAGTAAGAAAAATATTCTTTTCAAATATGCGCACATTGTATATTGTTGAGAAGGAAATTTCATACTGAGTAAAGTTTACAGAAGAACCATATGCCTCAGAGCAAGTAATTTCGAGCTATTTACAATCAAATGTCATAAACCCTAATTATAAAATGAAATACCTGTGTAGACTGATGGCTATAATATAGGTGAGGTAATAGTTGATGGATCTGCTCCAAAATGTCATTACTTCTTCCGTAGCCTATTGCCCACCATTCCCCAAAGTTTAATTGAAAAAGTGAACTTTTGGATATATCGTGTGGACAGACAGAGAACATTTGGAGCTATTTTGTGGTGCATACAATAAGCTAAAACATAGGGCGGTAACTGTGCATGGATCCACTTTTATGACTTCTTTCGTAGCCAATTGCCCACCCGTCGACAGAATCTCATTGAAATTAATTGAACACCTTTGGAGGTATCGTGTGTACAGACTGAATGATTTTGAAGATATGGTGTGGTGTGGACAGATAGCTATAACAGGGGAGGTACTTGTGCATAGATCTGCTCCAAAAATTCAATCACTTCTTTTCTAATGTATTGCCCACCAAGTCATTGAGAACCATTGGATATCGTGTGGACAGACAGAGAACTTTTGGAGATACTTTTTGATTGCCGACCGTTAGCAAGGACGTAGGGGAGATAATCATGCATGGATCCACTCCAAAATTCCATGACTTCTTTCGTAACGTATTGCCCAGTCTTCCACAAAATTTCATTGAAATTCATTGAGAACCTTTTTTTTCTGACTAGGGCATCGCAGCGAAAATCCGCCATTATGAAAAATGGTGCTAAAATGTTTGAAACTGATCTGGGATGTCTCCCCAACATATTCTTACTCACTGAAGGTCCCTATAGCATGTTGAATTGGTTTAATTAGTCAACTCAGAATTCCTACGGGGCTCTATCACAGCACCAGGACTAATATTATTGCATTGAAATACTACCTTATTCTACTGATAGATGAAAAAGCCCCTTATTTCGTTAACCACGGCTACGGACTCCTAATTCAAAGCAACACACTGCAATGCATATAGAAAAAACAACTTAACAACCAAGAGAAAAGAAAGGAAATATAGGTTTATTTCGTAGTTAAGAATAAACCAATTATTAAGGAACAGAAAAGGATCAGAGATTCAGTGGCGACGAGGTTAATTAAATGTGCATCGGATCAGATTCTTGCATAGCAACTTTATTAGCCTTTCTTCCTTTTTATGCAACATTGGGTGCTGGGGCGAAGGAGCCTTTGTACACTATTAAACAGTTATTACATAAGAACTCACTCATCTCCCCGCACGCACGCACGCACACACGCACGCACAATCACCTACTCAACATACTTTCTCTAACACGCACGTACAATCACCTATCAATTCACAACTGCTGTTGCCTTATGCAATATTAATCTCAGTAAACAATTGTGGGTGTCTGTTGTAGACGCAACAGAATCTACCTATTCTCTAAAAACATTACAACCGTGTACTTTTAAAATTATATATATATATATATATACCTACTGGCATTTAAGCATTAGCGGATGCAACATACATATGAAAGTACAAGAAATATAAGAGCTAAAACACTGAAATGAGGATACTAGCCCAGATACTTTGTGAAAGATACACAGCTGCGCTTCAATATGCACATACATTTTTGGTATAAACTCAATCTACCACGCACATCTAAAAAGAAAAGGCAGACATAGCAGAACAGACATAGAGTTATAATAAACAATATGTGAACTTCTACCAGAGTGTGCTCAAGTACCGTTCAACAATTATGTCTTCGTTGGTTTGTTAACAGTATTGTTAACATCCCAAGAGTTTCAAATAACTATGTAAATATAAACCGGTAACGGCCCTGTCCATCATACTCAAAGGCTGAAAGTGAAGTAAAGTAAAGGAATTACTTTCAGCCTTTGGGTATGATGGACAGGGCCGTTACCGGTTTATATTTACATAGTTATTTGAAACTCTTGGGATGTTAACAATACTGTTAACAAAAGTACCAACGTAGAAATAATTGTTGAACGGTACTTGAGCACACTCTGGTAGAAGTGCACATATTGTTTATTATAACTCTATGTCTGTTCTGCTGTGTCTGCCTTTTCGTTTTAGATATACGTGGTGAATTGTGTTCATGCCAAAAATGTATGTGCATATTGAAGCACAGTTGTGTATCTTTCACAAAGTGGCTGGGCTAGTATCCACATCTTTATTGTTTTCATCTCAGTGTTTTAGCTCTTATATTTGTTGTACCTTCATGTGTATATTGCATCCGGTAATGCTTAAATGCCAGTAGATATATTTTTATCTCCTCATTAAAAAACATTATTTTCAATTCGCGAATCCAAATAACTAAGTGTCGTGCTCTCACGAGAAAATATCGCGCGAGACTGTAATAAACAGACAGTTTAAAGACTTATGGCACAAAGCCGGCACGCTTGATAATAGTGCTATTCAAGGCCTTAACAGACACATATTGTTCTCGTGTACATTAACCCACATATAGATATTTACTAAGGTAAGATTAGACCGACACAGGGCCAAAAGGAAGAAAAGAATACAATTGGGTAGCGTCAATCTTCCAAGAGGAGAGAGCCTGCCTGTTTTGAAAATCATTAGCTCCAATATAATTTAATTCCAAGTTCTGGGTATTATGGCATGTGGTTATTTGTTAAACTGAGCTTAGTCGGGTACAGGGTTAAATGGAGGGAAATTAGGCTAGGAAGCCTCTCTCGCTCAAACCTTCCAAGTCCGTAGAGCCTGCTTACAAACTGTAGCTTAGTCTGGCACAAACTCATTGCAACAGCTGGAAGCAAACATGCAACTGTCTCAGTAACAAGATGGATAAACAGATAGAGAATCATACACAAATATGCAAAATAGAGTTTCTGCTACCCTTGGGCTGGAAATCCCAAGACAATAATTGTATCCTATGAACTGGTGATCCATCTTTCAGACTGTTCTTCTTCATACACAAACAGCATAGGGTCAGGAGTACGCCCTGGTATCTATGTCATAGATCAAGGAATCCGGGTATTTTTGGCACCTACTTACATAAAATAACCTGTCGTGTTTTATATATGTGGTTATGGAAGTTAAACGCTATACGTACATAGCATCAAGACATCGAACCGAACACAATTAAGCTATAATACTGTATGGCTATAATAGCAATTCCAGGTGACGCGTCAGAAAATGCGACCGTTTACACACACACACACACACACACACACACACACACACACACGCATCCATTCATGGGCTTATTCTCTAACATAGAAATGCATATGTTCACATGCAAGCATACACGTACAAACGCACAGAAATCTGAACAAACGCATACATTCCGATAAATACCCGCAAACACCCACGCGTTTGCCTTATTTCCAAGATGCTCTTAAATCTATCTATCTATCTATCTATCTATAAGGTAGATAGATAGATAGGGGTAGAGCATGAGGGCGAAATGAATTACGCATTCAGCAGGGCGTACACTCTTTTATGCTGTCTTAGCTCACACGGTCTACCTCGCCCCCTGGGTAATGATCACACCATGACACACTGCAACACATACCCAGCTTAACGGCCCCCACGTCAACTGGATTGTTATCATTACAAACAAAACCAGATATTTTCAGCTCTCCACACTCAACTTTGATGCGCCCGTGCCAATCCTTGATCTTTTGTAAAGGTCCCTTGCTACCCCGCAGCACCACCCGAGCGAATCCTGCTCACCTATTCCCCCCGCCCCTTGTCCCAGGTGCATAGAGATTGAAGTGATAGGTGCGTATGTCATGGCTTGCCGGCTACTCACGCTAAACTATTATTAGTGTAATAAGTTCAATCCTTTCTACGTACTCCACTACTAAGCAGGTTTATTAACAGATTATAGAGCGCCTAGCGTAGCGCAATGGTCACAAGTTAGTTTCGCAAAGAAGACCATTCTCTTAGTAAACAACCTTGTGTCTGACTAAACTTAGTTAATAATCACATATCCATAGTGTGTTATTGTCAAACCCCAGTCCAGGTTGGAGTTGACTTTGTTTTCCCCCAGTAACAAGAACAAGAACAATCCTCACCTAATTCAGGGGAGTAAACTTTCACTGTTTGTCTATTCGGTCACGTCAAACCAAATCGATATATAAAATTAACATTTCCTTACCGTGATTTGAAATCACGTCCAAGTGATTGCTAGGCGACTCTCTTACGAACTGAGCCAAAATAACAAGACATATATCTAAGAATGTATTTATTATATATTCAATACAAAATTTGCAGTAATGATCTTCGGCTGGGTTAGAAGTAGGAGTGGAGTTTGACCCTCCAGCAACCAGGCATGTTCAGTGTTTAATTTTACTCTGTATGTGAGCTAATGATTTTCAGGCCAGACAGGGTCTCCTCACTTGGAAGATTGTTACCACACAATTTTCCTATCCTCCATTTCCTGTCGTTTCTCTTTGTAAATATCTTTCGGTCGCCTATTGTAGAGTGATTCTAAATTAGTACCCCAATATTGTGGCCTTGTGCCAGACATAGCAAAATTTAATTAAAACATTGAGATAAGAGGGGTGCCTATTGTAGAACGGGGTGAACAGGCTAGTCTCGCTAAACCATTGCTTGCGTATTGAGTTGTGCACTGCAAATGGATTCCACTATTTGGACCATATGCCGGTTTAATCTAAGTTTAGCAAGCCTGCTGTAGAGCGATCGTTAGCAAGCTAGTCTCAAAGACCATTGCTAGTTTACTGAGTTTGATCCTCACCGGATGCCTTCTGCTTCTGACCCTGTGCCATATGAAGCTCATTGGAGTAAAGCTTATGTTGTGTTTATTAATCTGCTTTGTGCTGTACAACGGTAAGCTTAGTAAGTATCAAGACGGAGGTGAGAGAGGCAGTGATGAAAGCCTCCCGGTGGCACGTAGCATAAAACAAGACAGGTGTTTGAGAGAGAACAAACAAGCTGAGATTAGACTAATGCATTAGACGTGTCCATTTTTAAGGTATGACTTCATACAGACAAAAGAGGGGGCAGACTTGGATGAAAGATGAGAAAGAATCGAGGAAGAAATCCACAAGCAATTCGCAAAAGAGAGAGACAACCTTTGGCAGATGTGCTGTTTTGAATTAACTTCTCCGCGGATCCGCGCTATGCCGCGTACTGAAGTAGTATCTATTTCAACTGGTCGATGGAACCACCATTACAATAGCGGTAAACCCAGTGAAGCTCAAACTCACCACAAAGCCAAGGAAACTACACGGTGCTGAACTCCATACTATCCTGACTTATGCACCTGGTTGATATACGCCGCCCATTTAACAACATCAACGCGAAGAAGGACTTCAGTTGTCCAAACAAGATTTGGAATGTTGATAACTCTTCTCAAAGTTATAAACAATATCTCAATCAATTTGTATGGTTGGTGTTTTGTATACCTGGGCAATAAACTAAGCATGGTTGTATTCTTCATGTCTCTTCAATAGTGCATTGAAATCCCAGTTCAACTGGGTTTATTTAATCAGACAACAAACTTCGGTAAACCGATTAGGTGATACCATAGACCATACCATAAAAGAAAGAGAGTTAATTGTGAGCTCCTCTCCGGAAACTATGGGGGAGGTCCTCTCTACTATAAAGCGAGAGAAGCAGTTGACGAAAGCAATTTGATTTGTCAGTAGTGGGATCTTTGATTAGATATTGTTGTTATACACTATTAATGAGACATTATCTAAGGGAATAAAAGGAGGCTGGATATAAGAGCCATATACCATAGTGAAGGGGTGCATAAATGAAAATAGATAAATAGATAGATAAACGAAAAGAAAATATCGAAAGTTCAAAATATACAGATTGACACTAACTAAAACAATCGATTTGACACTTTTGTAAACAACAGTGGCACTTTTGATAACATCAAAGGGTACCCCAGGAGAAAAGGAAATAGGAGTCAAAACATCGACAGAAAATACCTAAAAATAGAAATATGTTTAATAAACGAGCACGGGTGAATTCAAAATAGCCACAGTTCAAAATATACAGATTAAACAAGATGAATTAAATTAACCTTTAGAAACTATAAAGAACCACACTATAAATAAGACTGACAGAGCGAAGACAAAACTGAGTGTCCCACAGATACGGACTGAGCGGTCATCTCCGAATCCTGCCTCGACACACTCTCTCTCTCTCTCTCTCTCTCTCAATTTTATAAGAATATCTGTGTTTGACAAACACTTCTGTAGAATTACGAACAAACAGTATATTCTTTTACAAGAAAAATCGTCTCCGTCTCGATCCTTCGTAACGTTCCAGACCAATTCTTTCCAGGGACCAACCTCCGCCTTCCCGAAGTCCAGACACATAGTGCTCCCTGACACCGTCCACAACAAGGAGTGACGAAACCAACCAACTGTCGTTGAGCGTTTGTCGCCAACCCCCAAGAAGGTGATGACGTTACAATATTCTTAACTTACACATGCAACACACGAGGACAACAACTAGAATATGATAATGAAAAACGTTCCATGTCCAGTTTTAAAAAAAAGAAATTTATCTCGAAATATATATTGTAAGCCAAATTGTAAGCCTTATGATCAGAGTTTCTTGTTTGGTAATTCATTGCTATTGTGTCCTTTCTTCACTTGGAGTTCTATCAATGTGGCTTTGTCCAAAAAGGGTGTGTACGTGTTGCAACCTTTGTAAACAAACAACTTCTTGTAATAACCGGCAAAAGGCTACTCGGCCTATATTAATTGCTATTTAAGCAATGATATCAGCAATATATCGTCATGTTATTTTATTATCTAATATGCGACATATAAAACATCTGTTCCTATTGTTACTTCATGAATGCGTTATGTTTTTCATTTTTCATTTTCCCAATATCTATGTCCAGCAGGAGGTGCTTCGTATTTTGGTTTCGAATGAAACCACAATAATAGACATGGACCATTATAAGCATAATCTATTTTATCATTATACTTGAATAAATAAAAGTATTTCCTCTTTATTATTTTACGTTGATATTTTCGCATAACTATAACAGATGAATTCATAATCAAATAAAATCGTAAGAATCGAATCGACGGAAACACTTTATTTCAAACTAAAGAAATTCTTCAATCTTTATTATTATTGGATGGAGTATTGTAACGCACCACTTTTATTAAATTTAACTGGCTTACTCTTTATTTGCGATTGCGCTGTTATTCGTCGCCATAGAAACAGTGGCCCGAATTAATAAGTTGTATAAAAACAACTAAAATTAGGATGAAGGTAAAAAGTAGTCAAATTTAATTAAAGACATTCTTATTTGATTTCTTTTCTTTCTTTGGTGGCAGTAGGGAGATTTTTCCCCCGTCTAGGTTTAATATATAGGGGAGAACACTTTGATCCCAGGCAAAGCGCACATATATTCTGATCCTAGGCATAAGTGCCGATTCAATACGTAAATAATCCTGTCATTTTTTACGGGTACTGCGCTAGTAATATATATATATATTGAAACGCATAACACGTCAATACACCTCTGCCGTTGAACCAGAGAATCGCATTAAATTAATCTACTATAACAAACAAAAAACCTCAAACCTCGCCATTAGCAACAAACCCTGCCTAGAAAAACACACCTGTACCTCAAACTAATGGTGTATACGGATTCACTTACCCTTTAGGAGACTGTGTCTTCCTTCCACAATCGAATTCTTATATAGGACAAACCACTACTACTTTATCTAGACGCCTTACCTGCCATCTCTCCAATCAAAGCGCTATAAGAACACACTTAAATAAATACACACCCCTCCAAATTCCAATATGCCAAATTCTTGTGAGCAACACACGCATAATAAAACACATCCACTGCAAAAAAGGGCTTGCCATTATGGAAGCGCTCCTAATAAAATTTTAAAAACCCAACCCTCAACAAAATCTCTTTCGGGTATGGCCATTTTTAAATGTGTTTAATAACTAAACATCTGAAATCCCTTTCTAACAAATAATGCATTCGCTCACCACTTGACCTAATACGCCAAACAACCAATGACACACAATTGAATTAAATTGGACACTATTTGAACTGAGCAAACAATATAGTTTTGACGGTCTCGAAAATGGCTGAACGTACAGTCGAAAGCGCTCGATCTAATATATCGTTCGGTCAATATTTATATACATTGGATCTGTGTTTTCTTGAAACCCTTGAAAACACAGGCCGGAAATACAGCAATAAAAACAATAACAATGTCTAAAAAGATAAACGGTATACAATGGGGCACATATAAAAAAAAAAGCACTTGAAATGAACCGCTTGAATGCGCTCCTCTAGTTGATCCAGAGTTTGTGGTTTGGTACGTTACACTTTCTCCTTTACCCACCTCAGGGCTTCGTGCATTTCTAATAGGGAGTTAATTCTCACCCATCCTGTATTATCATAATCATCATTATCATTAACAGTTTAAGAATCTCTGTCACCGTCAGGAGTTAGTTCGCTCCAGTAGATACAAATCGAGCAAAATAAAAAAAATACTAGAGAAAAGAGAGAATGTGTGAGAGAAAGAGAGAGTGAGAGAAAGAAAGAAAAATAATGTTAGATTGACTCATAGGTATAAAAAAAACAATAGATAACATCTTGCTATACGTCGTGATAAAATCATCCTCATGACTTACTGGGACATAGATTAAAAGATATACATACACAAACACATAAATGCACACACACACAC
>VCCN01007248.1:1292329-1305313 GCA_006491835.1 Architeuthis dux
AATCAGAAATAAACACCTAACATTAAACACACAATAGTCTATTACAAAACCAGTGAAATATTTTAAAAAACCCAACTAGAAAAAGAACTCGGTACCACTCTACTCTCCACACACAGAAAAAAATAACCCCCAAAGCAAAACGTTGTGTGTGTGTATGTGTATGTGTGTGTGTATATGTGTGTGTGCATGTATGTATATATGCACATACACATAAATATATGCATAGTTTTTTTAAAAATCAGATAAAAACACCTAATGTCAAATATACACACACACACACACACACACACAAAATACAATAAAACAAACAAAAAAAACTTTAAGTAGCAGTACCAAGGTCACGAAAATATACAGATATAGAAACAAGCATCAATCTATTTGAAATTAACCAGATCCTAAAATGGGTTACTACTATCATTTACCAACTTCAAGGGAATTTTATCTAAGCCCATAAAAAAGAGGAAGGAAAACTCCTTCTAGAAACATCAAAAGAATTGATCAGGTCAAGTTTGGAAGAGGGAACAGATTCCTAGATCTGAAAAGGGAAAGAAATCATTCATTTGCTGATTTGAGAAGACTTGCGGAAGCAGCGAAACGAACGTTTATATTGACTGCTGTGTAGTGGATTGAATTGATCTAGCTCTTTATTTTGAGACAGCAACAAAATACGAAGAAATGTAAACACAACCGCTTTCTCTGATTCACTTCACCTTTATTTAAACGGCACACAACCTGCAAGTTCAGTTAGTTAAACTGAGGACGACATTGAACTCTCACTTTTCGGCCACGACAACAGACTCCCGACTGAATTCACTTCACCTTCCGTCATGTTGACCTCTTGATCAGTGTCAAATGGCGGTAATAAACGAATGTGTTACTTGTTAATGTTAATAGCATCTTCATTTTCATCCTCTTCTTCTTTCTTTTCTTGTCTGCAGTAAGAAAGTGACTTGGGTGACGCCAATTAATTGCAACAATTCAATATCCACAACTAACACACCTGAACGTTTTGGGACCAACACATCTTTGAACTATCTTTTCACAAATAGGTAACCTGATAAAACTGCTGTTATCTGAGCAGGCAGCTACAATATTAGCTTAAAACAACTTACTAGTTAATGAAGCGACGTTGCAATCCATCTGCAACACTATTCAGGGAGATTAATCGCAAATCCTATTCCTACAGTGGTTTTAATATCCATCAGATGTTCGGCTTTATCAAAAGATAAAAAAATAAAAAGACGAAAAGTGTTTTAATTAGACAGACATTTTAAATTAACTGATCAAGAGGCGATACATGTAATTTGAAACATAACTTGATTTTTAGAACCGCTAAAGAAAACAGTTAGTAAAAAGGAATCTAATAACAAAAAGAAACAAAAGAAAGTGATAATGAACAACAAAAGGTTACAACAGATACTTTTAATATTTTGAATTGCCTGAGTTTCTGAGTGGAAGTATTTTCATTATTCTGTATATTTTCCCCTAGTAATGTAATCTTTTTGTTGCTTTCTATAACAAAGATGTTGGATGCTTTATCCTTCAGCTTTCAAATTGAATTGTGCGAAATCGGGATAAAGAAAACCCGTCCGAGGTATATATGATATTTATATTTTATATCAACTGAACAAAAGGCGGTAAATGTAAATAAAAACGTTACAAGCTTTTTGAAGCCGTTAACGAAGAAGTCACTTCTCCTGTATCGCTCGGAATAGATCTGTTGCACATACCAAAACTCGAATGATATCATCAATAAAAGGGTCACCATTTGCCGTTGCAAGATATTCATCTTTGAGCTTCCACTACATTTAGAGGTCTTGTGAAATTCTTTATGCAATAAGGCAACATTCTTTACATCCTGTACATAGAAATCGACTTCTCGCCTTCTTACCCACTTTGTAAACGGTTGTAACTAGCAAGTATAGGCTGAGCGGTGAGACATTAATGGGGGGAAAGGAGTAATAAATCTCAAGAGCATGTTAAAACAAATCAACATGTTTTATTAGTGTTAGAAGACACCGGGGAAGAAATGTGATATAATTTTTGTGAGTAAATATATTTTTTACAGTTTGATTATCTTTTTATAAAATAAATTTATGTGGTTCAATTTAAATGTTCTTTGGATTGAAATAACTTTAAAAGGTCATACACAATATGAAAAATATCTGTGAAGACAAGAGAATTACAGAAAAGTTATTTTTGAAGATTCCAAAGTTTTTAGTTGTGTGTGAATGTTCATGCAATTCTTTTCCTACTTGGTTTTTGTATTGGAATATGAGCGACGTTGATTCTTGGCAAACACTTGTAACTTGCAGGTGGATTTTGTGACATGGTGCCAATTTACTTTTTGTCGAAACTAACCTGGTCATCTGGATCCGAAGATTACTTGAATTGAAACTAGCCGATGTTCATCTTAGTATGATTTTGGGCTCTGATGCGACAACTTCCGATTGTCTCTCTTAAGTGCTGTTGTATACGTCGTATCAATACATTTGGGACAGGATGCCACATTTGATTTTCGACTATTTCACAAAAGCATGCACACAGACAGGCATGTATCGGTAAATACATTGAATAGTTGCGTTACTTAATATATCGTGTATTGTGATAATACATTCAAGCTTGCACTCCTTCATGAGTTCAGAGCATGTTAAACAGATTGCCGATGAAAGATATTCCGCATGTCAGATGTAGTTTCTGTAACGAAAAAGAAGAAATAAGCAAACATAGTTATAAACTAGAGGTATACATAACCAGAATTTACGACAAGTGAACAGACTTAGAGAGGACACATTAGTGTAAGTCAAAGGTTACCTTAGGGTTGTCGGTTACTTGGGATGTAAACTCCAGTGCAGTAGTAACCTGTCGGTAACGCTTATCTTCCAAAGCATTCAGTTTTATTTAAAAAGAAGATAAAAAAGGAAAGAAAGGCGGTGTGTTATCATATAGTCAGATCGCTCTTAACTGAGAATATTTAGACCACTTTTACTGTCATAAATAGGTTTCTGGCGTATTTCTTTGGTGCTAGAACATCTTTTGGAGCACAATCAAGGTAGATAATTGGGATTCTTTTTACTTTTAAAATTTACAAACTTTTCTTACTTGCTTGCGTTTTCTTTTCCTCTTCAAGGCCAAAGTCTCTCTGTCTGTGTGTGTATGTGTGTCTCTCTCTCTCTCTCTCTCTCTCTCTCTCTCTCTCTCTCTCTCTCTCTCTCTCTCTCTCTCTCTCTCTCTTCTTCCCTTCACGGATTTATATGCCTTTTCTTCCCGTCACTCATTGAAATCCTTTTGACATTTTCTTCTTGTCGTGAATTTATATAACTTTTTCTTCCAGTTGTTCTTATGTTAAGACAAACATTACGTTGCGATTTACGTCTTCGTGCATGAAAAACATTACCTTGAGTAGATATTGAAAGCTTTCAACGGATGACGGGATGGATATATAGTTGTATAGATCCACGACAAAAAAAATATCAGAAAGCTTTCAACGAGTGAAGAGAAGAAAAAGTATATAAATCCGTGAAGGGAAAAAAAGTAAAATAAATTCTTGAAGGATAGAAAAAATATGTAAATCCGTGAATAGAAGAAAATGTATATAAAAAGTCCGTGTAGGGAAGAAAAAGTATTTACATCCAAGGCTAGAATTTTTAGCTGCTTTTTTATCGTAACTTTTATTCCAGTTAAACAAAATAAAAAAGCAACTAAATAATTAAGAGTAGTCATAAAAATTAAGAACAATATCATTTGACAAAACGAGTTATGTCCCTTACATCTTAAGGACTGAAAAACATAAAAAGTATTACTCGTTAGTTTATGTCGCAAGTCATTGTACGTGAGTTTCTATCAGTGTACCGCCAGTATTGTGACCTTGTGTCTAGAAAGCTAAATTGAGGGTATGTTTACTTGTTTTAAGTAAGTTTATTTGTTTTAAGTAAGTTTATTTGTTTTAAGTAAGTTTACGTGTTTTAAGTAAGTTTATTTGTTTTAAGTAAGTTTATTTGTTTTAAGTAAGTTGATGATGACACGGACTGAATCCGAAACTTGAACCGGACATTATATTTGGAACTGAAACTTGGTTAAAGGGTAACATATACGAATGTATTGTGAATATACCTGGTTTTAAGATGTATAGGAACTTTACGATCGAAGTTAGAGGTGGTGTACTATTACTGATAAAGGATCATATTGATGTAAAATTATGTAGGGGGTAATGACTTGAATGTTAAGGATACGCTATGACTGTGGATGAAAGCATTACGGGAAATGCCATCTGCTTGGCGTTGTATATAGAAAAGGAAATGTAAGCATAGAGAATAATGAATAGTTTGAGATTGCTAGGAAACTTTGTAAGGGCAAAATATTAATTAATGGAGATTTCAACTTGCTGAGTATAGATTGGGAAAACTGTATAGTAAGGGATAGTGAGAATGTGTTTTCGCAAACATTCTATGATAAATTGTTCGACTTATTTTTTACACAGCACGTGGAGAAACCGACTGGTCAGTGAGGTTGTGACACGCCAAGCTGTCTCGATCTCGTCATCTCTTCTAGTGAACTGGGTGTTAGTGGCGTTGAGGTATTGTGTCCTATTGGTAAAGCAGATTATATTAATAATAACTTGGAACTTCCATACAATTTTAAATCCAACTTGTGAAAGAGATATATATAGATACGACTAAAATAGAGCCGATTGTGCTAAATTATGTGCCCTATTAGGGGACAAAGACTGGCCCCGGTGGCAAATGCTACTGATTGAATTATGCATGGTGGGTACTTAAATGATATTGTCAAAGAGTGTGTATCCTGGGTTAAGATCACGAATCGTAGTAAAATAAATTCGCCGTGGTTCAATGTAAAGTTAAGAGGTGTGTGAAAAGGAAATATTACGCGTGGAAGAGTTATCTAGAATGTAGAACATATTCTAGGTATCGGTAGTATGTGAGGAGAAGGAATGCAGCGAATAAGAAATTACGAAGTTCCAAGAAGCAGTATGAGAAACATCTTTGCAAAAGAGTTAAGAAAGATCCGAAGGCTTTCTTCATGTATGTAAACAATACGACGAAGTCGAGACGAACAATCTCTAAATTTAAAACAGATAAATGTCGTGATGTAAATGATGAATAGGAAATAGCAAAGGAACTAAATCGTTTCTTTCCATCTGTATTTGTTGAGGAAGATGATAAACGAGAAATCTGGTTTAATGACTTCATGCATCGTATCTACGGCGATGGTGTGGCAGACCCGTTTGAATGTAGTGGACAGGTAGGATATTCTATCCTCGAAAATATTTTCTTCGCACCTACAGACGTAAAAGAGTTGTTAATCAATATAAACCCAAATAAGGCAATGGGACCTGATGAGATTCATCCATGAGTGCTCAAAGAATCTGCAGATGTTTTGTATCTCCCACTGTACTGTATTCTGAGGCAATCTTTAGGCCAGGGTGAACTTCCAGAAATATGGAAAATGGTGAATGTCACACCTATATTTAAAAAGGGTGACAAAGCCGTATCTGGTAATTATAGACCGATAAGTTTGACCTCGTAAGTGTGTAAGATCTGTGAGAAACTTGTGAAGAAAGGAATTGTGAAATTCATCGAGAATAAGGGTATATTGTGTGATGAACAACATGGTTTTAGAGGGGGAAGATCTTGTCTAACGAATCTACTTACTACGCTCGAAGAGTGAACAAAATTATATGATGAGGGTGTTCCTCTTGATGCATTATACCTAGATTTCAAGAAGGCCTTCGTCTCAGTTCCTCATTGTAGACTGATTTACAAACAACAAAAATGTGGTATAGTTGGCAAACTAACTTGTTGGTTGGAAGGCTTCATGCGGGGTAGGAAACAGAGAGTCTGTGTGAATGGTTCTAAATCTGAGTGGAGATGTGAGTCTGTGTGAATGGTTCTAAATCTGAGTGGAGGGGTCAGTGCTTGGACCAGTACTATTTTTAATATTTATTAATGATCTACCGGATACAATATCTATAAAATGTAACATTTTTGCAGATGAAACCAAATTGTACCACCCAGTCTTGTCGCCGGTTGACCAAATAAGAGTACCGGAGAACCTAGATAAATTAATGCTATGGTCAAGAGAATGATTATTAGCTTTTAATGAAGATAAATGTAAGGTGTTACACTTAGGAAATAGAAATCCGTGTTACGATTACTATATGAACGGAAATATACTAGATATTGTAAATTATGAAAAGGATAATGGTTTATCATAATAACTGATAAACTATCATTCTCCTTATACTATATAAGACTTATGTCCGTTCACACCCCTGGTCACCGTACTTGTAGAGAGATAAAAACATCTTTTAGAAACGGTCCAGAGACGAGCAACTAAGTTAGTACCAGAATTAAAAAGTATGAGCTATGAGAATAGGCTAACAGTGTTAGGTTTAACCTCGTTAGAAAATAAGAGGGATCGGGGAAACTTAATAGGAATGTTTAAGATTATGCATGATTTAGAAGTAGTAAACCCTGATGTATTTTTTACTAGAAGGGTGTACAAGGGACTGGGAGGCCACACATATACGGTAGAAGCAAATAGAAGTAGGTTGAATATCAGAAAATTCTTTTTTAGCAATAAACTGGTGGTACTTTGGAATAAATTACCGGAATATGTAGTGCTAACAACAGATGTAAATGATTTTAAGAAGAATTATGATGTTTATTACACCACCGCAAAGGGTTTAAGGCCCTAAATATGTAAATATGCTTGTTATGATGTGTGCTTGTATGTACAAATGGTATACTTTTTTTTTCAAACTAAAATAAAATGTTCTCAAATGTTATGAGTCTCCCGTAGAGGTATTTTGTATCGTACATATTTTGCACAGGAGACCAAAAGGCTTTACACCGGTCGCGACTTAGAATCCTTCCTCCTAGTTTGTCATCAAGCGAATAATACACCTTTAATCCATAAGAACCCACTGTGACACCGGTGTCACATACAATTTAATTGATCTACACAGACTCTTATATAATATTATATTGTATCCTTGATTTTAACTCAGGAAGTGTACTAAGTGACATCTAATGAACATCCTGATGCAGTCACGTTACTGTGTGTCAATTTGCCTACCCAGAATCCCACCACATAATATTCCTTCAAGTAGAAATGGGTCTGGGTTCTTATGGGTTAAGACAACAGAAAGTGTCAGTATTTATTTAAAGGTTTATATTTCTTAACTTTCTAATTGTTTTGCAACAATTATTTTAATAACTTATGCAATGCAACCATATGCAGTCGATCATACGAAAAGTCCAAAACGAAAAAACAAACATCATAAATTAAATTAAAATCGGACACTACATGTATTTCTATTCAGTTTTTCTTTTTAAAGAGTAAGTAGAAATCTAATTAAAATATGTTCGATTATTCAGTTTGAATATAAACAAATAGACAATGAATACTATATTAATTCAGGGACATCCAAGAGTTGATTCATATTTATAAAAACATCTAGTCCCAAATTAAATATCTAGAAATATCTAGAATCTAGGGAAGTTTAACGTCCCAAATACTGGGACACAAATAATAATTTTAATAATATAATGTTTACTTACCTTAGTGGGGGTAATTTCTGAATTTAAAGAATTTTAATTTGAATGTTTTCTTTTTATTTAAATTTATGAAAGGGCACGAATAATACACTGTTTACTCACCTTAGTTGAGGTCATTTCTGAATTCGGAGGTTTTTAATTGAAATTTACGAAAGGGCATGAATACAAATAAACGAAACAAATTTTGATTTTTAAATATTCAATTGATTTTTAAATTGACGAAAGAGTTAGTGTTAACACACGTGGGTGACCTTCAAAACAAAGGGAAAACATATGCGTTAATTTCACGCATGCGTGACCCTTAAAAGGAACGGTCAAGCATGCACAATAATTTGGGACGCTAAAATACGATTTAACCCATCTGGAATTTAGATGTTTTTGATGATATGGATCAACTCTTGGATGTCCCACTTTATTCTTTGTTGATTTTGAACGAGGAAGTGAAGAGTCTTTGGTGGCGCTGGCATTATCACTTTTCTCTCCGGGTAACAAATTACAAAAATTCATTTAATACTACTTGTTTTAAGGCGGATAATAGTATCTAATCCAATAAATGAAATCATAATCAAATTGTCAGCAAAAACTCGACGAAAAACAAACACTCTTGTGTGCCATAAGCCATCCAACGTACCATTTACCATCGGTTTTAATGATGGACCAGTTGCCTTCAATATAATTAAAAATTAAAACGATTTTCTTAAAAATACACCTTTCACAAAGTGAGAGGAGCTGCCCTTTATTTCTTGAATTTACCGACTTAAACGAAAGATCGTCCACCTAACATATTATGTGGTAGTAATTGTTTTATGGAACCACCAGGTGAAATTTATTAAAAAGATAATCGAATATTTAAAGAGAAAGTTGGTTACTTGTGTACGAGGATGGATAAGTATGTCCACAGCCAATCACATAGTTATTAGCTGAATTTTGATCTAAAATTGTCACTGTATGTTCAATCTATGTGATCAATATTCACAACTGAATAAGTATATTCTGACTTCTTTGATCATTAGGCCATAGACTTGATTTACCCATGTATACTTAAAAAGTATCATATATCTGAAAGGTTCCTGAGTAATCTAGCATTTTGCAAAAAGATCAAGCTTCACTGACGGAAAATAAAATTGCAACACCGTGAAGGAAGATGCCGATTTTGACCTGGGTATGTGCATGCTAGGGAGTAGTAGACATTATGATAATATTTTCAAAGTCTTCAGGCATCTGGTGACGTAGTAACACTCATACTAGCGCATGAGTGCACGTGTGTGAGCTTTGACGTTGACTCATGCTGCGATAAGGTTCTGTGTGATGAAAGAGTCCAGTGCAAGCAGGTGTCATGCCATGGAGACGGTGGTGCTTCGATGTTGGCAACAGTGGTCAAATGAAAATTCTTACTTGTGAACAACTGTGTTTACGTCATCCCCTATAAATGAGGAATGAATAATACGGGAGAAACAGGCCACCGGCCCCTTAAAGTCAGATTTGAGGAACAAAAAAGCCATAATCAAGGGCGAGATAGAAAAGTCGGATCACGGAGGAAGACCAGATTATTGATAGAAAACGCTCTTGGAAGCAGAGAAAAATCAAAGCGGCAGCTCATATCAACATGTCGACTAAATGCATTAGTCAGACAAGTGCGGAATTCAACCCGATGTGGCTTCGGCTGCTCAACAGACCCAAACCCGACAAGACAAGGCCAAAGAAACACCCGAATCCTACGTTATAAGGGTTACCTCCTTTGAAATTAAAAAAAAGCTTCTGTTTACCCCGTCACATTCGGATATTACACCTGAAGAAGACCGAATAATAGATTGGCCGAAACGTCGTGTTAAAAACACAAACAACAAGAAGGAGTTCAATCGTCCGAAGAACTATTTGAATGTTAATGACCCTTCTCAAAACTATAGACAATATTCCTACATCCGTATACCAGGTGCTGGACGGCCACGTAGTACAGGCGCTCGCTTAGATTGACGCATTGTAAGGGCGGCTGTGGCAAAGATCAGAGCAACTGTGGTCCAGGAGTGCCAACACGGACCGTTGGGAATCATTTACTTGCAGTAGGACTAGCCAGACTTCCGCTTACGCCGCAGCACCATCGTCCACGTCTCCAGTGGTGTCGCGAGAGAGTCACCTGGGGGATCGAATGGCATTCTGTAGTGTTTTGTGATGCGAGCAGGTTATGCCTCCATGCAAGAGATGGTCGTTTGCGTGTGCGACGTAGACCTGGGGAGCGACATCTTCCAGGGTGTATTTGCCCATGGCACACTGGTCCAACTCCTGGCATCATGGTGTGGGGTGCCAATGGTTTTTGTGGAGGGAACATTGCCAGCGCCAGGTACGTCCACGTTTTGCTGCCATTCTTAAAACACGAAGGCGATGTGCTGTTCCAGATAATTCCCGCCCACATAATGCCCGTGCCATTCAACATGCTCTGCAAGATGTTCGGCAACTTCCCTGACCGGCACGGTCGCCAGACCTGACCTCATATATGGGACATGATGGGACATGATGGGACGACGCCTGACTCATTCAGTTAGCCCACCTACAACTATTGCTGAATTGGGTCAACAGGTGCAAGAGGCGTGGAATAATGTATCGCAGGATGATATTCGCAATCTGTAAGATCGTATGCATGCAAGAGTACAGGCTTGTGTTAACACCCAATGAGGATATACAGTGTATTAATATGGGGTCTGAGAACTGGATTTTGGAACCTGTGCACGTATTGATCTGTATATGTGATCATTTACTGTAACCCAACTATATTACCTGTACGTTTAATCTTGGGTAAATTGAAACACATATTCAGGGTGCTGCAATTTTATTTTCCATCAGTGTAGATTCAAACAGCAAAGATTCATGCCTCACTAGTATTTTTTCAGCAAGTCTATATATGGTGGAAATATCAGTTTTATTCTCTGTCTCTGTGTGTGTGTGTGTGTGTGTGTGTGTGTGTAGGGGAGTGATTGGTTTCTTTGTTTGGATTTTTTCAGACTCATTGACAAAATTACAATTATTGCATGGATCTATCTGGCTCATGGCATAGAAATCAATACTATATAGAAATCAGGGCGGACAAAAACCCCAGCCTGTGTTTAATATTCTACAATGAAACACAACCAGCAGATATGACACCAAACAAAATTCCACCTGAAGAAGGTTGGAGAATGAACAGACCTGTCATATCCAGTGCACTTCCCATATGGTCTTGTGGATAAAAATGCTGGTAAAGCTGATTTGATTCTCTGAAGTTGTGAGTTCAGTCTCTGGGTCAAGTAGTGGTGAAATATACACCGAATCAGTGGAAAGACAAACTGGGATCATAAGAGATGATGGATAATTACAAGTTCTTAAATTCACTCGGAAAGACAGTGCACATGACAGATAAGGAATGTGAACATACCTCCATGGATCGAAAAAAGGAAAGTTGGAGGGTACAGCAGCTGAAACATCATAACAGTAGAAACTGGTCCAGATGATCCTTGTATAATAATAAATTCTATGGGCATTAATTTGTTAATTTTAATTCTAAAGGAGAAATATAAGAATAAAACTGGCTTTTCCTTAGCAAACTCGTATACTGTCTCCCTATGCTATCCAGTGTCTTTTTAAGCGAACCATATCCCAGTCCTAAACCATAAGTTTAAATTTAATCTTATGTAATGGCTGGCCCAAACACTCTATCTTTGTATTAGTTTAGTGATTCAACTGTTTATTTCTTTTAGGAATTTCAACTAAATATAGCTAAATGATGTTTTTCAAGAATTATGAGGTACAAATATTTTAATGATTGCATTTTACAGCTTAGTTTTCACAGATGGAATTCAAATTGTGTGCTTATATTTAAAGGTATAAATAAAATGACTGTTCATAAAATTTAAGAATAGATATAGTGTTCAAGCAGAATGTAGTAAACTTCTTGTGAATTCCTGGAAGCTGATATACATATGTACTTCGTTCTATGACTGAATTGAAGCAGTCTTCTCTGGTTAGATTGCTTACAAAGTAATGTTTCCATTTCCATTTAATGTATTTCTCTCTTTTAAATATAAACATTTCCATATAGATAAGTTATACTGTAATGTGTTTAATTATAGAAAGTAATAGTAGAAAATATCTTAAAATTGGTGTTGTCAGCTTCGAAAAGTGCAACATATGAAATTTGGTTGGTCTACTGTTAATGTTAGGAATTCTTTATGAATGTAATTGTTCCTAGATATTTACTAAGCATCGCTTAGTCTGGCACAAGAAAAAGTAGATGAGAAGAAGATTGTATTGCACCAGTTTGTTCCTCTTACATTTTCATTTTTAAATGGTTTATTCACTTTTTTCTTCTATTTTGCAGTTTTGCCTTTCGTATATGTGCAGCATGCATGTACACAATGAAGGGAACTCTGTACACTGTGATGTTGATGGAGAAAAACTTAACACACATTGAAAAGACGTACTTTCATTCTGAAAGGTTCCCGTAGTTATGATTTCAAAAGGCACTTGCAAGTACACACTGGAGAGAAACCTTTTCCCTTGTGGAGCAAAATTTTCCAGAGCTTCAACACTCAGACAGCATATGTTAACACATACTAGAGAGAATCCTTTTAAATGTGAGGTTTGTGAAGCAACATTTTTCCAGAGTTCTGCTCTAAAACAACACATGCACACGCACACTGGTGAGAAACCTTTCCCTTGTGAAATATGTGGAGCAAAGTTTTTCCAGAGTTCAGCTCTCAAACCTCACATGCTTAATACATACTGGTTAGAAACCCTTTCTTTGTGAAGTTTGTGGAGTGACATTTAATCGGAGATCACATCTTAAAACACACACGTTAACACACACTGGAGAGAAGCCTTTTGCATGTGAAATTTGTAAAGCAATGTTTTCTAGGAGATTTCATCTCAAACAGCATATTAACTCACACTGGAGAAAAGCCTTTTCCTTGTGAGGTTTGTGGTGCAACAAAATCTCAGAATTCAACTCTAAAACAACATATATTAACACACACTGGAGAGAAATTATTTGTGAAGTTTGTGAAACAACTTTTTCCAGGAGTTCTGACCTCAAACAGCACATGCTAACCCGCACAGGGGAGAAACCGTTTCACTGTGAAGTGTGCTGAACAATGTTTTCCCACAGTTCAACCATTAAACAGCATATGCTAAAAAGAATCCTTTTGACTGTAAGTTTTGCAATGTAACATTTTGCAGGTGTTCTGATCCCAAACAATACATCCTAATTTACATTAAAAAGAAAAGCTTCCATTCTGAAGATTGAAATATGTTCGTTAGAACCTTAAGATTTCAGTATTTAACATTACTTTGTTTTTGTGTTTTGCAAATGAATTTTTAAGGAAGGTGAATATTGCAACATTTCAAATCTGATGTAGTGGGAAATATGTAATGGCAA
>VCCN01007248.1:1372211-1383174 GCA_006491835.1 Architeuthis dux
GCAGCAGCAGTAGCAGTAGTAGTAGTAGTAGAGGGAGGGGGAGAATTAGTAATGGTGGTAGTAGTAGACATTATGATGTTAGATATTATTAATATATTATTACTATTTCATTGACGGTAGTTTTGAGAGGTCATTAACATTCAAATAGTTCTTCGGACGATTGAACTCCTTCTTGTTGTTTGTGTTGTTAACACGGCGTTTCGGCCGGTCCATTCTTCGGCCTTCTTCAGGTGTAAAATCCGAGTGTGAAACGTCGTGTTAACAAAACAAACAAGAAGGTGTTCAATCGTCCGAAGATCTATTTGAATACTATTTTATTGTTATTCTTATTCTGAAAAGCGAATGGAAGGGCACGGTAGCCTAATGGTTATTGGCACGGAAAACGGAATTGTAAATTCAACTGCAAAAGTCGATTTGATTTTATAAAAAGAAGGTAATTACAAATTTGTAATATAAATACTAAATAGAACTTAAACGTCGAATGAATATTAATACAAATCGAAGATAATTTAAGGTGTATTTATTATATTTGTAATTAAAATAGTTAAGAAGCTTAGAAGGCAAATGGTTTAGTTAATATAAATAGAATTTTAAAAAGTCCGCTGAGTATTAATACAGCTCGAAGGTAGGTACATGGATGTTAATGTTCAGTCATGTGTTCCTTGCTAGTGGTCTACACTTTGTAATCGGATCAGGAGAGGTCTTGGTAGGCCGTGAATTACTGTACCGTAGACTACAAATACTGAAGTAGACCTCACTCGATAGTAGCATCCGAAATGTTTTGTCTCTAGCATGCTACGATGGTTGACAGTGAGTGTGTGAGTGAACTATTGGCCCAACCACTCTCCTATAAATACCGCCCAGTCAGTGATAAAAAGTTGTTACAATCGTTATCACATTCGACGGGGACCATATATAGGAATAATGTATATTTTGGGCAGCAATCATTCATTTATACATATCTGGTTAAATACGACGGACACGGAACATCTTTTCTTGTTTCCGTACAAGAGAACGTATGTTTGGATCTACGGAGTGTAGTAATTGTCTAAAAGTGTTATCATCCCGAGCGCTTTCGGCTAAACAATTAGCCATTTTCGAGGTCTTGACAATTCCTCAATTATTTAATCACTGTGTATTTGGTTTAGCCATTAGTGTGTCATGTGATGTTTTGAGCGTATTATAAGTGGTGGAGAGTCAATTGCAAAATACATTTAAAACCCCCTGACCCTGGCCAAAGAATATTTTATTTAGTGTTGGATTCCTCTTTTAATGACAAAGGCTATCAAGATTATCAGTCTTTTTTCTGCAATTCGCCCTGTATAATGTATGAGTGTTGTTTACAAGGATCTCGCGCGTAGTGGTTTCCAAAGGTATGTGTGTATTTATATGTTGTCTTATGGCACTTTGGTCAGATATATGGCAGGTTAGACGTCTGGATAAGGTGGTAGTTGTGTGACCAACGTAGGCATTTATGGGTTGTTTTTGATAGGGGACACAGTATTTATTTACTTTTGTATATAATTTTAAACTGTTTTCAGGTTCAACGGAGGAGGTGCATTGTTGTATTATTCGTCTGATACCGGATTCATTGTGTTTGTAATTTTGGTGAATTTGGTTGCAGTAGTAAGAGTTTATAGTTTGTTTTTGTGTTCTGTAATGTTATATATTGTATGTGTGTGTGGAAGAACAAAAGATATAGGGCGTACTGATGTTAGACCTACCGATTATTATTACTTTTGCTGCTTTTGTTATTATCAGTATTATTGTTATTACTAAATGGAAGAGAGAGGAGTGCAGAGACTACTGTATTATTAATAGTCGTCGTAGGAGAGCTGCTGATGTTAGACCTGCTATTCATCTTATTATTATGTTTATGAAAGTGAGAAGAGGGAAGTACTAGGAGAACTGTGGTTGTAGCAATGTCTTAAAACCTGCAGCTATTCTCTTTAAATCTCCAACACTCTCCTCAGTATTCTGAAATTTCTGTATGTCTCTGCGTCTGTATGTGTTGTGTATTAACCTAAGGGGTCGAATGGAATCATCCATCCAATTGGGTTATAAGCAATAGCTCGATTGGGGCTGGGTGTCAGTTAGCCTAGCAAGATTCTCCTCGCATGTACTTAATGTAAATTAAAAAAATACTTTATTGAACACAAGTTGTCGACGTCTTTATTCGACGATTCTACTACGTCACCCAGAATATAACAGTATTGACTCAACTCTTTCTCGAATGTCCAGCTCCTGAAATCTATTGAGCCTTTTAGGACACTTCCGAGTACACCAATCATTACAGGCATTACTTTCACTCTCGTGTTGCACAGCTTTTGATGTTCTTCTACGAGGTCTTAATATGTTTCCGTCACATTTTATTTCAGTTTTACCCTGTAATCCGTCGGAACGGCTTCAGGCATAGTTTCATTTCTTTGTTCACTATAATTAAATCTGGCCTCTTAGCTTGGATTGCGTGGTCTGCCATTACTATTATTACACTCATTGAGTTTTCACACCAGTAGTACCTGGCGGCACACACTGGAGATCAAATGACAGCAAGTCTCCTCAATCCACCATTCTCCTGAGTATTCTAGCTGTTAGCTAGATGCACTCTGGGACCGTTCGCAGGGCACTACTGTCACGTTTCACAGTATTTTCAGTTCTCTTGTGAGGTCTAGATATTTGTCCAGCTTCTCACTTTCACTTTCACTTTTGCTCTGTGATCTGCTGGAACAGCAAAATCCACTGACAAGTTTTCTTCTCCTTGTTCACGATAACTCGATCTGGTCTTCTGTCCTGGATTGGGTGATCTGTTTGAATCTCAATGGTCTGTATAGTTTATATCTCCCCACCCTGTCATGCCTATTTTGTACTCTTTCTGAACCAACCTGTTGCATTCGCTTATTATATAACTGGTAGTATCATCTCTGTTTCTACGCATTCTGAATTTGATAGTTTCTCGTGTCTTGTCTATCTTGGTCCTTATGTAATTGGTTCTGATAGCGTTGTTCTGGGCCACCATTAATAAGGGATTCAGTTACTCTCTTCAGATGTCCTTTTCGTAATCGTGTTCATGTTGTTTTATCTGCAATTCCTTCAATTTGTCTTCTGAAATCGCTGGACTATTGCTTTTCTTCTCATTTTCTGGCTCCTATTATTAGAATTTACTCTATTCGTCCACTTTCATATTTTGGATGTTGAGATTAGTTTTTCATCACTTTGTGTTGTGTAGTCCTCGAGTCCCTTGATTCCTCCCTCTTTCGTTTTCACATATAGTCAATCGACGTCACCTCTTGGGTGCAGGGCTTCGTGCATTGTCATCAACTTCTTTGTTTTATGATCCAACTTCCTAAGTCTTTCTCTTGTCCAATTTAAGAAGAGTGTTGTTATTATTGTTGAGACTGTTCCTCTTCTTTCTTCTTTCCATCAGTAATAATAACTATGCACTTTTAATTTCATATAATTGTAAACAATAGTTCGTGGGCTCAAGCAGATCCTGATTAATGAACTATTCTGCTCATATGAGACGTTCTTAGTGGGACTGCTTCCTATTCATGTCGTTGTCAATCAATCTTATTATCCAAATCTCACCTGGCATTGTTCACGCCTTGCCTGCAGTTTCTTGATTGTACTCGCTTAACAAAACGATTTATTAAGATCCTTGTTATCATCTTTGTAAAGTTTCCGCTGGTTTTCTCTCCAGGTTTCATCAACTGAATATCACCTCTAGTAACCTCTGTTTACTCTGGTAACCTCAAGGAACTTTTGAATAGCATATAGTCTTCTAGTTACTTTATTTATCACGACTTTTTCCATTCCAAGAGATTGAACTAATTATGCCACGCAAGCTTTTTAAAACTTTTATTATATGAAGCATTTTCATTACCAAAACTGTCAACCTTAACATCCTCAACATCAAAATAGGTTTCTTCAGTTTTTAAGTTGGGCTGGCTGGTTATGTATGTATGGACCGCGCAGCGATGGAACTAGAGGGCTGGAAATTTAAACATGTATTTCTTATTATGTCTAGAACTCTAAGAGATAGAAAAGGATCAACATGGATCAGAGAGAGGACTAGATTGAAGGATCTTATACAGATGATTAAACAGCAAAAATGGAGATGGGCTGCTCATCTAGTCACCTATAAGAAACGACAATAGATGGGGGAAAAGACTAACCGACTGGTGCCCATGGGACAGTAAACTTAGTAGGAAAGACCAGACACAAGATGGAGGGACGAGATAGAAAGATTTGCTGGTACGTTCAATAATAGCACAAGATAGACGGTCATAGAAGGAGATGGGAAAGGCCTTTGTCCAGCAGTGGACTTATAACGGCTGATGATGATGATGGTGTCTAGAAAAGAACGTTCTTTTTCTCTTTTTGAACCCCCGCCCCCAAAAAATAGGTTTTTATTTGGGGGTTCAATTTACAATCTACATTTATGCAAAATTGGTCGTTTAGTTTGTGTCCGGTAGCATTAATGCTTGTTTTTTGAAAATTCGAACTTTTTAGTTATCCAACAAAAGGCAAGAGAAGTAACCTATTTTCCCAATCTTTTTAATTGATCACCTCCAACATGGCATGCTACCAAAAGACGTGGGTCACGTGATGGTTTTCATTGAGTGACTAGCCAGAACTGTTGTTTTTTTTCTTTTCTTTTTACTCCATCTTAATAACAGTCTAGGCCGATACGTTCTTCCATCGCTTGAACAAACAGCGCAACATCGGATGTGCGTCCCATACCTCCAATAACAATAATAATAATATGGAATAAAGCTAGTAATAAAACAGTAATAGTGCCATCTTAAATTTACAGCTCTTTTTATTTCGGGACAAATCCAATCTTGGCACAATGCCACATTCTTTCAGCATTTCATGAAGATCAACCTTACTCTTCACGGCATAAAAGACCAGCATGCTAACGACTGCATTATCACGACCGTCTTTGTGTTACTGTTATTAATTATTTTGTTTATCTTTTAAAATTTCCATTTTTGTTTACCCAAGCCAATGATCCGCTATTCCTCCAGTCCACCCTGTAAAATTGTCGTACATTTGTTTCTCTTCGCTTTTGGACTCTTTCTTTGTTATTATAATTAAATTCGTGGACAAGAAACAAACTTATGCAGGGCCGGTAATGTTTGTTTAAGCAAATTATCGCATTTCCTTTTTTCGACGAACGGAAGTGTTAAACATGTCTGAGATAAATTTATTAAACGATTCAGGTAGTTTCTTCAAACAAGGAGAGGAGAAAATACCTGCAAAATCACGAATCACGAATGATTGGCTAGTTCATAAGATTTCTTTGAGAGAAGGGTGGTTCCGAGTTAACCTTGATTGTCATTCAACGAACAATCCCAATTTGTTTATACCCTGCCATGTCACACCTGCGTCACCTTTGATGAGATTTATTATTTTTCGACACACCCAGCAATGGAACTTGCCCGCAACCCCAGACTACCAATCTTTTCTATTGCTTTTATTTTTATTCTTTTTATTTTCTTTTATCTGTGTCCCTCATTCAGTCTGGCTTCTTTCCTTCCACCCCCTCCTTCCTTCCTTCCTTCCTTCCTTTCTTTCAAAGCGAAGAAAGATTATAAGTAAAATATTATTTCGTTTCTTTTTTGTTTTCCTTTTTCTTTTTTCTTTTTTCTTTCTTGAGATTTCCTTTCCTTTCTTTTTTCGTTCTTCTTTCTCCACTTTAATTTTCTTTTGCTTATTTCTTTCCTTTTTCTTTCCCCCTAATCACACATTCCATGTTCCCTTACAGCCTCTTTCTTTCTTTTCTTTGTCTTTCTTTTTTCTCTCTATTTCTTACATTTCCCTTCCATTCTTAACATTCTCTCTTCGTTCTATTCTCTTTCTTTATTGTTCTTTCTCTTACTTTGCGTCACTTTTTCTTCCTTTCTCATCTTTTTCTTTTCTTTTTTTCCTTCTTTCTTTTTCCTTCTATTCTACAAAAAGTCAAGTACCACAACATACACACACACACACACACACACACACACATATATATATATATATATCATGTATTCGTTTTATATAAAGGGTGTCCCAAAAGAAACGCATGATTTACAGCTATCCCTTATCCAGTTCTTAGACGATTGTCATATCCATAATGTAAAATTGATTAAATATTTCATCAGTTAGAAATCATATTTTATAGAGATTTCATAAATACAATTAAATAAGGGTGTGTGCGTGCGAGCACATACCCTGCCAATTGGGTCTGCACACACTCTCGGACAGACCCACGCAGAAAAGAATTTGATTTTCTTCGGCGGAGATCTATTTTCCGTGCTTCTAACAATTCGACCATGGGCGTTTCCACGGAGTAAAAAGCTTACAAATCAGGATGGAACAGTAGTTTTGATCTTAAATTGATCTGTAGAGACCTCAGAGCTCAGTTCCACCTATCCTATGTTAATCTTTGGGTCAGGTTACCCGTATAGACAAATTTGCAGCTCCTAGGGTTTAGCCGTTTGTGAGTCTATAATACACGCAAGCAAACAAACGAACAAACATTCACTGTCTTTATAGTAATAGATGTATATATATATAGTTTTTATCTATTTCCTCTTTCATAATTTTGTTTTTTTCCAACACAACGTGTGTATGTGCGGGTATTTACTAAGCTTAGTCTTGTTTTTCACAGGAGCCATAATTGCCAAGCAGCTATTGTGGATCGAACTCACTACCCTAGCGAATAGAGTACGAACCCCACTTCACTAACCATCACCCAATGGCAGGCGCCCCCAAACTCAGACACATAGCTAGCTAGCTAGCTAGCTAGCTAGCTAGATAGATAGATAGATAGATAGATAGATAGATAGATAGATAGATAGATAGATAGATAGATAGATTATGAAGGGGGGATAATAATGAACTGAGAAAGATAATTGCATTCATACACAAATAATGAACTTGAATATAGGGGTAGTGATAGTAAGACAAGTAGATGATGAACTGAAAGAGAGTGTGAGTTCGTGAGTGAGAGATACAGAGAAAGAGAGAGAGAAATCACACATTCCTCAAACTCTTAATCTAATTAAGTCGAACAAAGGAGAATTAATGTCCAAATTTCGTGTTCTACTTTAATTCCTCTATTCCCATCTACTTCTTCCTTATTGCCTCACGCACTTTTCTTTTTCCTTTGTTTTCCCCAGCTTCTTCTCACCGGCGGGTGCACCGATCCGGAAGCAACTTAAGTATGTATTATTACCCACTTGGTTGTCGACGTTACTTACTTAGTCTAAGCAGAAAGATGAAACGAGAGAAATGACCAAGAAGACAAGCAAAATAAACCGATCAAATAAATCCTGTAAGATTGAATTCACTCGAGCGCACAGGTAACTGTTGTCGCTGTTCAGCAGAGGAAGAGTTCTTCGATTTACTAGTTTCATCTATTTTTCTTAATATGATTCGTAAGTTAATCCAAAGAGACGACGACTCTGCCCTTTCAAAGCGTTCCGAAAATGCCCATTAAAAATGCTCAATTAATCTCTAATCTCTAATCTCCCTGTATTTCTTTTTATTAACTTTCACTCATATTCTATTAGAAACCGTCCCTCATCCATTCTCTATTTTGTAGGTAAGGGAAGTGGATCTGTGAATAACCTGCTTTTAATAGAATCATATTCATATTCATAGAATTTTAACTATTTGATCATTTAGGACAGTAAGCCAAATGCAAAACAATGTTTTAAACGTGTTCTGTTCTCTAGAACTGCCTTGGGTTACTTTTTTATTTTCATTCGGGCACTTGGATAGTTTCTGTATTCAAAAACGAAGGTCACAGATTCTTTTTTAATTTCTTTGTGCCGTCATTATATCACGAATGTCGTCCAAGGCTCACCTCTTCTTAGCTGTCTACAGCGTTTGAATGAGAAAAGTTGAAAAGAAATCCTAGTCAGCCAACAGACGCTAATACGCTTTTAATTACAGGCTTGGCTTAATATCGTGTTATTAAGGCGCTCAAAGAGGTTTAGAATCTTCATTCACTAACCGACCTTTAAATAGCTTCAACTGCATCTTTGATGAGGTAAATGATAATGACAAAGAACAAAGCATTAATAGTAAAGTGTTAGCCATACAAATACGTTTAACATACACGATTAGTATGGATCTTTGCCAAGAAACTATGTTTTCGGTTTTATACTTAATACAAAAGACAACTCCATTTTAAAATGGAAATACACATAAGTTTGGACTATATTTATTTGTTATTATACTACTGATACTATTGTTCGGACTGACACCTGAAGAAGGCCGGAGAGTACATCGGCCGAAACGTTGTGGAAATGACAACCAAGATGAGGATCTCAGTCCGAACAATAGTATCAGTAATACTAACACCTCATCTCGGAAATACCGAACTCAGTTATTATACTAGTTCCACCATTTGGCGGTGTGAGGTGGCGTAAATGTTATCAGAACAGAAAACAGAATCAGCTCGAATTCTGGTAAATTGATTGTGTTCACTTCGCACTAATCTCCCTCTCTACGATCTGTCCCACCGCCAGATATCTTGACCACGGTCTCATTACTGGCAAGTTACGATGGTCGACGGAGAACAGAGTGCGAGAGCATGTGGGCAAGCCAGACTTCTATAACCTACCCAGGCAGTAGCAGCAATAATCTGCTACACCCATTATCGGTCTTGACAGGAACCGGTCAGTTTCTTCAACATTTCCTTTTTTAAATCGCGACGTGTTTAACTAATCTCTCCTTTGATCGTTAAATGAACCTGCTGGAATTCGCAACGTTAAACTCGCATCCTATACCTCGGGAGCTTGTCATGACATGAGGTGGCACCTTACCGCTAATGCTACAAGCTGTTATGATAAGGCAGGGTTATCACCCCTAACCTGTCAGCTACCGTATCTTTCTTCAGATGTTGATCCTTGCTGTATTGTTGACTACCAAGTAGTAGTAGTAGTAGTAGTAGTAGTAGTAGTAGTAGTAGTAGTAGTCTTATATATTAAGATTCTGAGATCAATTATTTTCAGTATTACAAATTTGTATAAGGAAAATTCCTTATCTCAGAATCTCAAAACAAATTAAGGTATGTATTTATCTCTGAATATATCTACTTCACATTTGCCTAAAAGTCTTTAAAATAATGCAGAAGTTGAGATTAAATTAATAAAGCATTTAATCCGATTATATCCCGTAAAGATTTGACAAATCTAATCCAGTAATACTTTAGTGGATTATCAACACAGCGATTGGCTCTGTCGGGTCACCGTAACCAAAAGTTTACCTAATAACTCATTTCCCTATAAAACATTACACAATCAGAATGAAAGAATAAATGAATAAATAATATGGCACATTGAGTTCTATATATCGGTCATGTAGACCTAAAAAAAGAAAAAAAGTTGTACATAGTGATTTTAAGCTGTCCAAATTTCTTAAATGAAGTATTGTCTATAATTTGTTGTGACTTTGGCTCACCAGCAAAAAATGATTATAATGATTGGCTCTTGAACTAAGAATCATGCAACGTGCACACGAGACCACAAAACAGCACTGTATATTAGAGAAAAAAACAGGAATCAGAGATCATATGCGAAACTGTGGCCGGCAGAAAATAAGATGGAGACACGATTTAGACAGGCTCAGTAGATATTGGCGCCGCGACGCCCACGATAGAGAGATATGGCGAATCTTGGGGAAGGTCTATGTTCAACGACGGACGGGGGTTGCTGCTGCTGATGATAATGATGATGATGATGTTGCCGAATGTTACATTTGAATCAGGAATGTTCTGGGTGTGAAACAAATTTCCGAGTCATTAGATTCCATTTGTTTCAGATCAGTTTGCAATGGATATTCTCTTTCAACGAAAAGGACAATCGTATTTCATTTCATATAAGTGGCATTTCACTTTGAGCAAGGAATGTTATATATATATAGTTTATAGGAAGTGCGATGTGAAGTAGAGGCTGACGCCTGGAAAACGGAATAGGGGAACTGAGTTCTTTCACACTAATACCCTTCGGAAAGGCATGAATCCAACTATTCCTGGCCACGGTCTTGTGACTAGCACACCATGATGATAGGCAGAAAAGAATGAGTGAGCGAGTACATGGGCAATCCACTCTCCCATAATTACCAATAATTGACCAGGCAGTGGCAGCAAAATGGCTGTTCTATCCATTGCCGGCCTTGACAGATGGAGACCAGTTGTGTGTCACGTTCACAGTAGTCAAAGCTAAATATTGACTTATTGAAACGACTCAACTTAACATACCGGACGCAAGGTAATCTTTTAGTAATTTTTTTTTTATGAGGCGGAAAATGTGTTTGGCAGCATGCAATGTTGGAGGTGATCAATTAAAAAATTGAAAAAGAGGTGAGTAATGAATAAATTACTTCTCTCGCCTTTTGTAAGGCGGTGATCACTAAACAAGTTTGAATTTTTTTTAAAAACAAGCGCCGAACACAAATTAAGTAACCAGTTTAGCATAAACTTACATTGTAAATTCAAGCCTCCACTAAAAACGTATTTCGCGGTGGAGGTGGTCCTCGTTTCTTTCTTGGCATAATAAGGAGTACATGTTTAAATTTTCAGCCCTCTAGCTCCGTTGGTTCGGCCTGTACGTGCGACAGGCGGCTTGTCAGAATCACTTAAAAACTGCAGAAACCTATGTTGACAGTTTTGCTGACAGTTTCTTGCATTAAAAGTCCTGATACGTATAGCTTTAATAATAAGTTGTAGAATGGGAACAAGTGAAAGCAATCAAGTCTACTGAAGCTAAAATCGAAACAGATAAAGTTCCTTTCCGTATAACCAGCAAAAAGAATTCAAATAAGAGCACAGATAATAATTGTATCAAACTGAGATAAGAGCACAGATGTGTTGGGAGTGGAAAGGTTCTAACATTTCAGTCTAATATTGTTTTAACTTCATTTTGTGCCCTTTTTGAATTTGAATTATACCTAAATATAGGCACCCTTAGAC
>VCCN01007248.1:1431017-1441532 GCA_006491835.1 Architeuthis dux
CCCAGTAGTGCTGGGGTCTGCATAGTCTCTATCCTTCCTCTCATCTCTAGGTCCTCCAATATATTTGGCATAGTTCCCAGTGTGCCTACTATTATTGGAACTACCCTGAACCTTCATATTTCAGCTCCCGGGCCAGGTCCTGGTATATTCCTAGCTTTTCACTATCCTTCATATTCACTCTGTGATCCGCAGGTACAGCCACGTATATTATTTAACAGGTTCTCTTTCCCTTGTCCACAACTACAAGGTCTGGTCTTCTTGCTTGGATGGGGTGGTCGGTTCACAGTCCCAGAGTAATGCGTGGCTTCTACTTTCCAGGACAGTCTCTGGTTTGTGTTGGTACCATTTGTCTACATGGTAGAATCCCAGTCGTGTGCATAGTTCCCAGTGTGTAACAGTTGCTACCCTATCGTGCCTGTGTTTGTACTCCTTCTGGGCTAGTTTACTGCATTCACTGATTATGTGGTTTACTGTCTCACCCATTTCTCCACATAGGCGGCATTTGCTGTTTGTCTGGGGTTTGTCGTTCTTCCCCTTGACATAGTTGTTTTGGGTTGCCATGATGAGGGATTCTATTTCTCTCTACAAATTCATTTGCGTAGCCATGTCCATGACCGTTCGTCTGCGATATTTTCTATTTGTCTTTTGAATTCCCCATATACCTTTCTAATCCCATTTTGGCCATTTGAACACAGTCTTCTATACTGATGACTCCTCTGCCCCCTTCTTTCCTCTTGACATACAGTCTATCTATGTCATCTATGGGATGCAGGGCCTTGTGCATTGTCATAAGTTTCCCAGTTCGCCTACCCATTGATCGGAGTTCATCCTTTGTCCATCCAAGGAATATCCCAACACTGCCCACGTGTTCATTCCTTTTATCAAATGTCTGCTATTTAGCTTAGTCTCTAATATTTTTCTTATTCTCCTAAGGTATTCCTTTTTTATTTTCTCTTTCATTTCTTCCTGTTTTATTGAGTCACATTCGAGGACCCCCAGGTATTTATATCGGTCCTGCGCGTTCAATTCTCTAATTTATTGGTTGTCCGGTAAGTCGATTCCTTCTGTCGCTGTAAACCATTAGCGCGCATTTTTCTATTCCGAGTTCCATTCCAATGTCATCACCGTATTATTTAACTTTGTTGAACAGCATTTCGAATTCTTCCCTGTTCTTTGCAAATAGTTTTATGTCATCCATGTACATGAGGTGGTTGACTTTTTCATTTGTTTTGGAGAATTGGTATCCTTTGCTGTTTTTCAAGATGCTGTTTAGTGGTATCATGGTTAGTACAAATAGTGGATATAGAGTCTCCTTGAAAAATTCCCCTATTTATAAACACCTCTGCTAAGTTTTCTCATTCAGCTGTCAAGTCTACTTTCCAGTTTTTCATAGAGTTGGCTATGAATTTTACCATTGGTTCACTAATTTTGAATATCCTGAGGCATTCGAGTATCCAGGTATGCATTTATTTCTTCTTTACTTTTAGGATCATTTGATCTATGTAGAGCAAGTCATTCGCTCCTTTGGTTCCTTTTCTGCATCCTTTCTGTTTCTTCTGGTAAGAGTCCTCTCCTTTCAAGGGAAATGTATAATTTCTCTTCTATTTGTCCTGCTAGAATCTTCCACATTAGTGATAAGCATGTGATTGGTCTATAGTTTATTGCCTGATTTCCTTTTTCGTTGTCCTTTTGAACGAGGGTCGTCCATTCTGTGATCTCGCCTTGATCTAGGCAACTCTGAATTTGGTGGACCAGTCTGTCATGTAGTGTAGGGAATTTCTTAAACCAATATCCGTGTATCCCATCTGGTCGCGGTGCTGTCCAGATGGCTATTTTCCGGAGAGTGTTCTTTAGTCTGTTTGTATTCAATTCTATTTTCCCTCTATGACTTGGAGTTCTTTTTTAATATTCTCTAACAATTCTGGTGATTCGTTGTGTCTGCTTTGACATCCCCATATGTCGTTCCAGACTTTCTTTGTGTCTGTGCCGTCTGGTTTTATGTTCTGTCTTCCTTCACCATTCAAGTCTTGGTAGAATTGAATATATTTATTTACATATATTTATTTACATATATTTATTTATATATATGCTTAAAGTAAACAAGAACAAAACAATGATATTACATATTGAATTAAATAAATACTTGGAGCAGTTCCATTCAATGGGGTTCCCGTTTCAAATATATTGTGTAAGTGTTCCATCCTGTAGAACTTGGCCTGGTGGATTTCCTTAATTATATGCTTTGCTCTTTAAAGAAGAAAAGAAAATCCTGTTTTGGTTTTAAAGTTGGAAAAGATGAAGAAATCTTTTTTTAAAGAATCACTTTATCTGCGCCCAAAATCTCGCTAGGAAAAAAGAAAGAACTTGAAGAATTTCTCTTTCATTTTGAAGAAAAAGAACAACGAAAAGTTAGAAGATGTGTTTCATTTTAATTTATTTATTTAATTATAGTTTGTTCTGATCTGCTTTAAATATATTCAATTGTGTTCCCGTTTATAATATAATTATAAATTTAGGCATATATTTAAGCGTATTTATCCTTCCGTAGTAGATTTCACCAACGCTTTTAACGACTGAAAACGGCATAGCGACCTCTTCCGAACTTAGGCCTTATTATTTGTACTCATTGAGTTTCTACGCCATCAGTAATTGATGCCTTTTACTAGAGATCAAGCGACAGCGAATCTTCACAATACTCCAGCACTCTCCTCAGTATTCTGCCTGATTTTAGTAATGGTGTCGTCTGGATGGTTTCGATTCTACCTCTGATTTCTTCCAACCTCTTTGCAAGGTTCTTCGGATCTGTTCCAAGTGCGCCAACAATGATGGGCACAGCTGCCACAGATATTTGTCCAGCTTTCACTTTTGCGTTGTGGTCTGCAGATACAGCGACCTCCGCTCTCTGACAAATACTCTTCTCCTAGTTTACTTGGTCTGGATTGAGTGATGCATTTGAATTTCAAAGTCCCACAGAATTGTTTTATTCTCCAAGATTCTGATTTGTGCATATACCATTGGTTTGTATGGTCAAACCTCCATCCTTTGCGGAATTCC
Source organism: Architeuthis dux (assembly GCA_006491835.1). Taxonomy (NCBI): domain Eukaryota; kingdom Metazoa; phylum Mollusca; class Cephalopoda; order Oegopsida; family Architeuthidae; genus Architeuthis; species Architeuthis dux. The sequence goes on from VCCN01007248.1 coordinate 1,434,072, forward strand.
CAGTGGATCACAGTTCCCAACCAGTCATGCCTATTTGTGTACTTCTTTTTAAGTCAACATACTGCATTTGCTTATTGATGGTCGCATGGTCAACTATTTTGCTGAGTTTGATCTATCTTAGTCTGAATATAATATGCTCTTATAGAATTGTTCTGGGCCACCATACTCATTCAAAGACTTTTAAAAACATTTTTTTTTAAATTTAGTAATTATCAAGCCTCATAAAAAGAAATAGCTTGTTCGATTTTGCCAACAAAATGGCGAAATTATTCATTCCAATGTAGTTTTTCTGGTTATAGCTGTCATTTACTCAAACTCTTACTCACAACGTTGATGAAAAATCAAAATCAAACGAAATCTCGAACACAATACTCGGAAAGTATCACACCACTGGGAAAAACGCTGAGAATATTAAAAATTACACTTTTTTGTATTATTGTAGTACATCAATATTTAAAGTTCGAATTGCTTGTATTTTAATTAAATAATTCAATAATATTATTTATCTTTTTCTTTACTCCGTTCTTGCGTACATTCGTTGCGCTTTCATAGTATCTTCCTACGTCTAATCTACTCAGCGATCGACAGGATACTCTAATAGTGAGATCATTATTTGATAGGACGTTGTGCCTCCAAAGTAACTACTTTCCAATCACATTTACGAGATGATGGTTAGAATTCGATCGGACATGAAATTCAGATATTTTTAATCGTAAAACTTTCTCTTGAAAAAGAACGAAGACATTCAGGATGTAGTATCGTCTTAGGGTTTTCTTTTCCAATTTAATTAATTTTCCGTTATTTGATTTTGCCTCTAAAACATTCAAACTGCTCTTCTTTCTATGCTTATCGTTTTCTTTCCACTGCTTTAACTCCTTATTGGATTATTCCGAGTATTGGCTTTTCTCAAACTCCGCTAAATTTGGTGAGGATTGTTCTTGTTACGAGGGTGGTATAAAGTCAACTCCAGGGGAGTAACCTCTTCACTGTTTGTCTATCCAGTCACGTTAAACCAAACAGATATATAAAATTAACATTTGCCTACCGCGATCATGTCAAAGCCATTGCCAGGCGGCCCTCTTGCCAACTGAGCCAAACTGACAAGTCTTAAATATTCACAAACTTGTTTATTATATATACAATACAGAAGTTGCAGTAATCATCTTAAGTTGGAATAGAAGTAGGAGTGGAGTTTGACCCTGCAGCAAGCCAGGTTTTTTTTTTTTAATATTTCATTTTTTTCAGAGCATCGCTAGTTAAATTGTTCATGATATAATTTTGGATTTTGGACTGAATCAAACGTATTCAGGCATCCTGTTACATTTTAGATCAAGAACAAGTCTATCCTGAATTTATTACGCTCGGCAGCCCCAATTTCGCGAGATCACTTTTTCTTTTGATTGGGAATTTTGTTCCGTTTTCTGAAGTTCTGAGATTGTTCAATGTATTTTTCAGACTGATATCCGTAGGGGAAATCTCCACTATATAGAGTCGAAACGAAGAGACGACCCCAAAAGAGTTTTATTACTTAACTTGGATCCTTCCGCACTAATTGAAAGATCGAACTCAATTCGGCGAGCAATTTACAAACAAGCAGTCCTTTACTCGCAGGACTCAAACTTCGATGTATACGTCAGATTTCATCTATCGCAACTCCTTCATCGGGGTCTTCAAAAACTCCCAACTCCATTGCATCGGGATGACTTCTGCGTCAACTTTCAATAATTCGCTCACGCTAACCGGATTGACCTACGATCAGTTAATACTATAGAAATATTAACGCAATATATTCTTACAACGTTAAAAATGCAGATTGGTTAGGGAAATGTTATGTCTTTATCGCCGAACGTCTCGTGAATCAAGGGAAATAACTTATAAAAGAAGTTATCTCCCTTACCGAATAAATAAACACAGATTCTACACAAAAACAAATAACATAACTCAAAATGTCAGTTACTAGTTAGCTACTACATATGTAGCGTTACAAATAAATGTTACTGACTTTTGATTTTATTACTATTTTATTTGCGAGGTTGCGCATGGGTCTGTCCAGGAGTGTGCACGGGACCGCCCGGGTAGAGCCTACCCGGGCGGTCTAAAACCTTAATGAAAGTACAAAAATTACATACGAAACAAATCTTTACAGCATTCACAGGGGAAGTAACTGAATACTTCGAATTTGTACTTCCGTGTGAATGGCGGAAAATAAATGTCCAGTTTAGCATGATAGTTACATTGTAAATAGAATCCTCCACACCCCCAAAGAAGCTTAAAAAATGATTTTCTTTTAAAACTGACAAATTTCCTAAGGGAATGAAGGTCTTATGGATTGAAAGCATAAAAGATTACATGACCGTCTTGTCAGTTAAAGATCAGAAGGCGAAGTGAGGGAAGGTTTTTTGTTTCATAAATGAATTTGACGAAACACATTATTTGAAATACGTACATCTATATACATTTAATAAGCATGTTTGGATACATAATATGAAGACTAGTGTACAGCCCGTATAATGTGAAATACTGGTAAGACAAAAAATGTACTCTACAGATTTAAGTAATAAAAACCTTGAGAAACTGTAATGTATGGAAAAACTTAGATGTTAAACAAAACACCCAGAAACTCAGACAGGTATCGAAAAACCCAGATCTGGGTTTTAAAAATTAGCACTGGCAGCCTTGACTTCTGCTGCCTTGCCTTATTAGCCCTTTGCCTACTGTCCCCTGTGATGCTCTGCATATTGCAGCTCCCTGTAGAGGGTCCGGCCTGCATCCCACTTCAATGGGTTCACACCACGTTCACCACCCGTTGCTTCGGAATTCTTCCACCAGCCCAGCATACTTTGCCCTCTTTTTCAGTCGTTTCCCAAGGTTGACTTTCAGCTCCCAGTCTTGAGCCGTTGCGAATAGGCCCGATGGGGTGGTCCTGGCAACTGATATTAGTTTATTCACAGCCCAGACAAAAGCGATCGTTTGTAGTGGCCAATCTCATTGCAGATGGTTTCCACTATGGCCTTCAGAACTCAGTCATGGTGCCAGCAGTAGCACCCTCTCCCAATGCCTTCAGCTGACAACAGCTGGGGATGTGCTCCAGGCACAGGTTGCAAGCTGGTGACTCCACCTTCCTCCAGTTGAACAAGTTCGATGGGCCTAGCAGAATGTCACAGACGGCCTGGATTGGGAATTTTATTCAATGGTGTTCGGCTTTCCAAAGCTCAGGCCATGAGACTTTGTGCTCCGCTTGCTCCCATCTTGTCCAGGCACCCTACTGCCGCGTTCCAACCACCCTGTCGGCTCTCTCCAGCAACTCTAGCATCTCATCATGAGTTGCTGAAACACCCACCCACCCGCGCCTTTTTGTAGTGGGGTGTTGTGCTGCTATCCAGCCCAGCCCAGCCCATCCACGACGCACTGCGCCTACCAGTACCCTATGTCTCAGCCGCAACTCAGCGACGTCCTTAGCTTATGCTCTCCCCCACTTCCGTCATGTCCTCCTCAAAGGCCTCGGCCGTGGAGATCAGGACCTGATAGACCATGAAGGGCCAGAGAATCCGTGGGGGGATGTCATGCTGGTATATCCAGGCCTTAAACTTGCCAGGTAGCTGACCAGGCTTACAGCTCTTGGTTGGTCGCTCGGATGGATGCTGCATTTCTCAGACTGCAGTCAAGCACCTTACCCAGGCTCTTTGGTGGTATCTGAATGCTGCCAAGTGCGTCCTAAGTCACTTGTCTATGCATGTCCTATATACTTGTCTTAATCTGTGCAAGCTTCGTGAATCAAGGGAAATAACCTCTATAAGAAGTTATCTCCCTTACTGAATGACAGCATTTCACAACGTCAAAGTTACAAGCCTCAACCTGATGGTGGCACTTATCTTAACCAATTAATTGCATTCAGTCTGATTCTATACTTGATAAGGGAACGTCTTCATGACGTCACCTCATCAATCACCCCTTAATTCCTTCCTAGTACTGTAGGTCTTCGCTTAACGTTGTTTCGTTAAACATTGTTTTGTTAACAACGTTGATGAGAAAAAATAATAAAATAAAATAAAATACTGTAAAATGAAAAAATTCGTCAAGTGTACGATGATAAACGCACAACAAACGATGCGGTACGAAATCGTTCAGTGAGTGCCACTGTTAGTGTTAGGGTTAACATCGTTAGAAAATAGGAGAGATCGGGGAGACTTAATAGAAATGATTAAGATTATGCATGGTTTAGAAGTAGTAAACACTGATGTATTTTTTACTAGAAGTGGGTACAAGGGACTGAGAGGCCATACATATACGGTAGAAGCAAGTAGAAGTAGATTGAATATTAGAAAATTCTTTTTTAGCAATAGACTGGTAGGACTTTGAAATAGATTACCGGAATATGTAATACTATCAACAAATGTAAATAATTTTTATTACACCACCGCTAAAGGTTTAAGGCCTTAGACATTGTGTAAATATGATTGTTATGATGTGTGCTTGTATATATAAATTGTATACTTTTTTTCAAGCTTCTAAAAATGTTCTAAATGCTACTGCTAGTGTACCATACAGCGTTGTCATTGTTTGGTCTTGAACTGGGTATTGGTAAGAGGTGCCACTTACAATTTTAGCTTTGCAAATATGTATTCCTTGATTTGTCCCTGCTAAACTGGGGGCACAAAAAAACAACACAACAGAAAAAGTGCAACACTAGAAACTAAATTAAATGTTACAGAGATTCGACGATGGACAGCGAGCTGTGGACATTGGAAGAACTCCTGGTCTGCAACCAACAACTGGAGAAACAATTCGCAACAATGCCGAAAGAAACATCAATCTTGTGTTCAAAGTGTAACATCTTTAGCTTCTACAAAATTGTCCAGGAGCAGAAGCAGCACAATGAACAAACATGTTTTCGTGACTAGGCATATACCGTAGGAACTTCACACTTATTTATATCATTGATTGAACCTATGGTAAAATTGGTTTCGCTTTACGTCGATTCACTAAAAGTCGCACTTCCCAAGAATCTATCAATAACGTTAAGAGAGGACTTGCTGTATTTGAAATCTTGAAAGTATAGAATATTTTATTCCGTATGCTGGAATATGCTTTAATAGAAACCATTAAGCTTTATATTTTGCTTCCATTGCTTTGCCAAAGGGCATACTCGCTTCACCCATCCATTCGATGTTCTTACCCAAAGTTCTACTTGATTAAATAGGGGTGCGTCTTCGGCACCAAAGAAATACGGCAATTTACTAGAAATATTTCTCAATAGTTTAATTTTTCATTATACAAACCCGTGTCTACGAGGGTGCCTCAATAAGTCCGCAGCCTGACACTTAGTTATTAGCTAATTTTTTATCTGAAATTTTCACTGTATAATGCTCGATCTATGTGATTAATATTCACTACTGAATTAGGTGCATTGAAGGAAGGGGATTATGTCGAAAAAATTAATATTTGTGGTGAAAAATAAATGCTTTTTTTTATCATTCGGCTACGGACTTTTTAATATACCAACGGGTACATTGAATATGCATATAAATACAAAAACTTTCAGTCTCTTGTTTCTACGTCCCGTCCAAAAATTAAAACAATATACCCTGGTACATTTTAATAAATTCTATAGTACAAAAATGTCCCAGTATGCTATTATCCGACATCTTTATGTTTTGTTTATACGCTGATCATTAATAAATTCTATAGCATAATTTTGTTTTTGGTTTTTATCATCCTGCAGTGTACATATCCCAGTTAGACACAACGCTATAGTAGAAATGGCCCGGTAGACCGCCCGCTATAGTAGCACCCAATAAACTTCACACATGAAAAATTCATTTTATTGAATAGCTGAATCGAAAATCAGCTTTAAAAATACTCATCCTTTTCAATATTCAAGTAGTGTGTTAAGATAAATACCTTAATAATTTAATAAACTTTTTATGCATTGAGGAAGATTACCATAAATAAACACATATATAAGTCGATTTTGTGTATATGTCGACTCCTAATTTGTTGCCAAGAAATCAGGAATTCGTGGTAGCCTCGTGTATATGGCGACCAAACCTTGGGGGAAGGGAATAACAATTAATTATACTCTATACATTTGCCAACTTCAGCTTGCTATGTTCAAGTAAAAGTTTTGCCATGACTACAGTGTCAACACTTGTAGTTGAATTTTACACTACGTAGAGTTGAGACTAGAAGAAAGCCCTGGAGAGTTTTATTACTTTAACAGGATCCTAACGCACTACTGTTTTGGCTAATTAGAGCTTGGTGCGAAAACATAAATATTCTGAACAATCAGTTTTTGCTGTGCTTAGCCTTCTTTGGATCCACCTTCTGCTGACAACAGCTTACAACTACACAATATCCGCAGGTCTATTTCTCACATATAGATGTCGTCACCCACTTGCCCCGCTGACCGATCTATGTTGAAACCCTAGGCAACTCGCTTGCCCCGACCAAACTCCAGTGAACTCTGGATATTTGGTGAATATGTTTTATGTTTGAAGCTAACAATAAGTTTAACCCCTCCCATCAGGCACGATTCACAATCTCACGAAACGACAACCTGTAATCTCCCACCTATAATGTTGGTAATAAATATCAACTTATCTACAAGCAGCGCTTCTTATATTCTTTCTTGGTGGTTTCGGAAATTCTGGTTTCCCTATGCTATTTAATTTTGATTATCTGATGTGGAAACATTATTTAAATGTAACTGGGAAAATAGCATCGAGGAAGATTGTGAGGAGAAGAAAAGTAAAAGTGAGTATGACGAACGCCTTCACAGCTTGAAGACCTGAAGTCGAATGACAAAAGTTATTCGAATAGGATCGAAAACTGACACCAAAGTCCAAATGTTCATTTTTGGACCAATCAGAGCGGTTGCTTAGACTGTTTCGAAAAAAACATTTTTGTAGCCTATGATAACACATAAATATGACGACTCCAAGTACCCTAACCAGTGGCGAACTCAATTTTCCACCAGATTGACGACATGTCATTCTCTCACTCACAAACATTCTTTACGACTTTACAATGTTACTCTATGTCGTAACACATTCTACTATTCATTATACACAACTTAGGAACATTCATCAAGCAACCAAGAACTCTCTTGGACTTACAGAGCGATTTGCTAAAGATTAAGTTCCACCAATAAGCACTCATCAACAAACGAACACAGATCTGATGCTTCACATCAAAGTATAAAGGTTTTAACCTGATATCTGAATTCTAAATTCCCTCATGAGAATTACACTACCATTTAATGTACCATAGAATAAATTCAAATGTTAGTGGTATACTTTAAACCATCCTATCTTTTTCTATTTCAGTTTGTTATATCTTGTCATATTAATGTTTTCATTTCAACTCAAATTCCTGTTGTAGCATATTGGTCTGGTAGGGGGATAAGTAAAGAGAGATAGAGCCTTCTGAGTGGTAGTACAACAAGTGGTTTGAATGAATTTG
>VCCN01007248.1:1557488-1571083 GCA_006491835.1 Architeuthis dux
AGATAGATAGATAGATAGATAGATAGATAGAAATGAAAAGACCAATATATATATATAGACAGAAATGAAAGGACTGACATGAATAGGTAGATAGTAACAGAACAGGTTATAAACAAAATTAAAACCCATTATCACAATCTCTTTTCCATATAAAATATACCCAATTGATAATATGATTGCAAAGTTTGAAGGTTTAAAAATGGATACTACACTGATACAATGTTCTCACCAATAGGTTTATTCTTTCCCAATAAGATTGCAGATAAATAGAGATAATCCGAGTCATAATCCACTGTTACTCCCTGAACACGAAGAAAAGACACGTGTGCAGCTTCTTTCAGGTATTGTCTCGCATAGTTCATCAGAGGAAATCTCATGTCTGGATCATATTTGCCTGTAAATTATATAAATAAATATATAAATAAATAAAAGATTTCAGAAAAGTGTCAGTTATAAAGCTAATACATGAATACCTTAGATAGTGCAGTTTTGATTAGTGCTGGTGTGATATAGCATAGTTAAGGTATCTCTGTACAAATCAATGTAACTAAGTATAACCAGAGAAATAAAACACATTAAATTATAATATGACCTTGAACAGTGCGGTTTTGAACAGTACGGAACATTTTTGAACTAATTAACCGTATTAATCAAGGTATACCTGTATTATGTTTAAAAATATCAGTTTACCTGGAATACTGATTTGAAAATGCAACTGTGCTCTCTCGCTGTAGCAAGGAGTTACATCAAACACGGAATAATCCTGCACAATACCCTCATAAGAGATGAAATTGTAGATCTCAGCTGGTCCCTAGAAAAGAAAGAACTAATTAGTTAATCATCGAACATTTTGAAGAACCTGTTTTAAAATAAACCGAAAATAAGCGACATATCGTACATATAATCGACCTATTCAGTCTGTCGGTAACGCTCGTATTAGTTCCTGACTACTGACAATTCATTTCTCCTTGAATTTCAATGCATTTCTATAATAAAACCATTAGCAATGCATTTACATTATACATGCAACAGTCATATTCAGTCAGTAACGCTTGTATCAGTTCCTAACCACTGACAAACACTTTCTTCCTGATTTGCAATGCGCAATTACGGTGTGCCGAAACTTTACCTTTTGGTAAAAAATTGCAAAATCAAGTTTTTAATTATGTAATTTTTACCTACAATCTGTTAATATTAGTTTCTTATTGCAGAAAATCACTAAAGCGTAACGGTGGTGTGGTGGAGTAGCGGTAAATTCAGTGGGCAGCAATAAGAAAAGCCGAAAGCTTGCCTACGTATACTACGAGTTTGAATGTCGTCTGTGCTAAAATACAACTGTGATTATTGTTTCATTTGTCTATACCGCCAGAATGTTCTGTGTCACTATATATGTAATCATTAGAGTGAATGAACGTTTTGATATATTTATTCAATAGATTTTATCCGTGATATTACGAGTTATATAAAAAAAATACTTTAGCAATAATATGCAGAGACTTGCTTCTGGAATATGCAATATTTATTATTGTGCCAAGAACACAATAATCGAAAAGAATTATGTGAACAAAATTGCTTGTGGAATATTTACTAAGCTTAGCTTAGTAGGGTACAAGGCTAGATGGGATTTTTAAAAAAGAATAAACCCGACCTTGTGTCATATCTTTCCCTCATGGGGAGGTGAATAACCAAATATAAATCTACATTGCAAAATCACACTTCCGTCTCGGTTCGACATTAGCAAATATCTTTTGTATATCTTGTTACAATATGAACAGAGCATCTGCTGTAATACAGTGTTCAAGTGTTCTAATCTCGCAAGCTATTGTCAGTGAGTGCATTTCTTCCTGAGTGCTCGACGAATATGACTCTGTGCCAATGTTGACGCAGTCCAACAAATATCAAGAGTAACAACCGAAATATACGTACATTGTCGGTTGTGATAAGCAGTTTTACTGGAATTGGTTTCTTCTGGGTATGCCAGGAAGGCTGGAAAATTAATTAAGATTCATCAGTAATTAAGAATAAAAATAAAAAATATTTAAAAAAAAAAACAATATTTATTTATTATCTTATTCGTTTATTAGGTCAGGATCTTCACAGTATGATTGGTGAAAGAATAATAATTGGTAACAAGATTAAGATATTTGAAGCTAGTGGCGCGGTTTCAAATCCCGATAAAGACAGTTGGATAATTGGATGAAGACTACTCTCACTGCTGCTGGGATGTTACATCCTGCCACTTCTGTTCGGCTGAGGTCCAGGGTATATAAATGGTCGGTAGTTAAGTGAAATCAGCAGTGTTCGTCGAAGTCATAGTGCGTGACACATCGTGACAGGTGTTGTCGTGGAAGACAGATGTTATCGTTCAAGTAACCAGAAGTTCTTTGTCAAGGTATCAATCCGTATATATAAGTGAGAATTATATGTTTGTCTGTCATGCTATAGAAACCACCTAAACATAAACACAGCCCAAACAAATTTGACATGTATACTCAATAAATCTAAGGGAAGGTTTTAAAGTAAAATGTCTTTGGATTCGCGTTCCTTCTGATAATTATGATCTGATTTCCATTTATTTCTATTTAATACTAAAAGTCTAATTCGCGCAACCGAATTTGGCATGAATACAACATGGAACTAGGAGAAGGTTTTAAATTAAAAGGGAAAAAAACATTTTTGGAAAGATTCTTTTGAAAAGATTCACTGATATATTTGAATTTCTATGAAACTATTTTCTAAGGAAAAATAATAGCAAATTTGTTTCAATTGAAGAGTCCATAGTTTCAAGAGGTGGGAAGTGTTTACTTTTATCGGCAAAGCTTTTACCCCTGAGTGAGAGAGTCAAGTGTCACAGAAACCAAACCAAATAAAATCACACTGTTCATTATATAAGTATAGTAAGTTATCATGAATTCATATCAGGCCGCCTATACTGGGAGATCCGATTAGGATCGAACCCACGACCAGCAAGATTAGCTTGCTGATCATTGCTATATGACGTCTGTCCTGATTTGTTTTGTTTTTCCATATGATCTACTTTTGGATTGAGATGTTTTCGTTTATTATAGAAAAATATACTGAATTCGTATACCGGGAATAGTACATAGTTTGAAACAGTGGGCAGGAAGTATTTTTTATCAAAAGTTCAACCCTCCCCAGTGGAATAGTCTAGTGTTACGGACAGCATACCAAGAAAATCACACTGTTCATTATTAGAGTAGAGTGTCAATTATAGAAGAGGCTATTAATTAGTGATCGCATGCTGATTTTATTCCAATGACTATAAAGTTTAAATATGTGTATTTTTATAAATTGTTTGTTTTTTTTAAATTAAACCCTAATAAATAAGTAATTAAAATGCCCCAAATTGTCAACAGGTTATCCAAGCAAACCGTTACTACTGTAGTGAGTTCCATCCTCAATGGTTGCCCTGTTACTTTGGCGTTGCGCTTAGTAATTATCTAACCTGCCTTGTGGCTGAGATGGTCATGTATTTCTCACGCATGTCACCGTTGTTTAATCCCTAGTAAAATGTTAGGATTTAGAATGCTTGCTAATTATTAATTTACGGCAAGGTGTCCGAAGATTATTTGTGCTTGAAAAAATATTAAATCATTGTAATACTTCGAACCCCAATTACAGTTATATTGTAATAATGATTATATTAGAAATTCAAAGATCGTCATTATACTTACAGATAATATGTAATACTCTAAAGTCATGTTTATAATATTTCCCGCCACTGCTATTCGTCGATATGTGATATATACCTCACATGGAATATCACGTACCATCGTCTGGAAAAGAAGCAGGACAAGTTAGTATCTCGTAGTAAATGACAAATTGCTATATTGACGTAAAAAAAGAAATTCTTCATAAAATGTACAAAATAAGTTGCTTGCTACTGACCGTGTGTTTTTTTTAACTAAGGCCTGAAAAAATAACGAACATTATTATTGTTTTTACAAAATAAATAACTGTAGCTCACTTCGGGAGTATCCATTCTACCTCCCTACAAGAAGCAATGATTGACCAATCAGAAATCATGGATCCCTCTAGACTGTTCGGTTTTGTGGTTTTGTGTTCTGATTAAGCATGTCCCGTCTTCGGGCGAGACAAGCACAATTTACCGAAGCCCGGTTCCTGGGGATCTGTCTCTCAGACAGAACCTCCCCATTGCACTAACGGTGTAGGATCAGTGGAAATACCCTTTCGCAAACAATATGCTGATGGAACTGGGCAACTTTTGCATCCACCCACATGCAAATGAGTGTGGGGTCCTACATTTAAACATTGATCCTGTGCCACCTCTCATCAGTGTGCAAGGATGAATTAATAATCTTGTGTTCAGGGCGAATCTGCAACAGCTTTCGATGAAATCTCAAACAGGATGCTAGAAAATCAACTAGGTAACAAGAGAATCAGAATGTGACTCACCAATCCTTTCTTGAAGTAAATTCCATTCATCTGGAAGAGTTCATTGGGACTGTTCATCTTCAAATAACGAAGGCCATTCATATCAGCAGCATCCACATCAGTAATGATATCATCTCTAAACGGAGCCAGGGGTTTGATATCGCAATGCCCGGTTACAGAATCAATCATGTATTGCACGCCTCGATTAGAAAACAAAGTATGTATTAGTAGAATGTTGTCAAACCCAGTCTAAGTCGGAGTTGACTTTGTTTTTTCCCTCATAACAACAAGAAAAACGTGAACAAGAACAATCCTCACCAAATTTAGGGGAGTAAACTCTTCATTGTGTGTCTATACCGTCATGTTAAACTAAACAGATATATAAAATTAACATTTGCCTACCATTTACCTCGAAATCACGACCAAGTGATTGCTAAGCGGCTGTCTTACCATTTGGGCCAAACTGCAAAGTATTAGGTATCTGGGAATTTATTGATTATATATACAATACAAAAGTTGCAGTAATCATCTTCAATTGGAATAGCAGTGGAGTTCGACCCTGCAGCAGCCATGCTTGTCTTTAGTGGGTATTGACTAAGTTTAGTTTAGTTCGGCACAAGACCACAAGTGTAGGACATCCAATAAGGATCTAAGTCGATACTCTAGCGAATGGTCTGTGAGACTAACCTACTAAATAACCAATCAATCTCCAATTTAATTAAAATTTTAATTGCCTGAGAACAATGGTTCCGTTATCTCAAGGACGCAGAAATCTTACTAAGTGTCGGTCTTGCTTACCGGTGATGTAGTCATGTACCTCAAATACAGGAGTGTCTGAATTCTGTAATGTATAATCGTGTCTGGCAACCATCATGTCCGATTGAAACCACCACTGAAATTCGAAAAGAATTCTAAATTAGCTAAGGAAGAACCAAAAGCTTATGAATATAGATAGAAAAAACAGTGCCACAAGTGAAATACACAGGATTCCCCCACACACTCTTGCTAGGTTCAATTATACCGTGCTAAATTACATAACTCCAACATAGTTAGCTTTTGAGCGTAGATGGGTTTACTATAATGTGTTATTTGTACGAAATGATACCAGCGAAAGTTAGAAATATTTCGCTTCCCAATATATATTACGTTAGCTTTCTCACATTTCTAATCACCCCCCCCCCGTAAATCGTCTAGACCAGTGGTTCTCAAAGAATATGCTGTAAGATAAGAGAGATTGAGAGATGGGAACAGTTTGGGAATCACTAGTCTACACCCTTAGTTTGTTAATAGCAGTTATGATTATTAGCTGAACACATCTACTCAAATAATGAACAGTGTTTTTGTTTTGCTGTCCGTAACACTGGACTTTCCAACACAGGGGTAAACAGTTTGAATACCTCCTACCTACCATTTCAAACTATGCACTCTTCCCAGTCAACGAATTCAGTATTCTTTTCTAAAAAAAAGAACATCTTTATCCAAATATATCCATTAATTATTTTAACTGGGATTGATGAGTAGATCATATGAAGAGAGAAAAACAGATTTGGACAGAGTTTGTATAATAATGATCAGCAAGCTAATCTTACTGTCCGTTTTTAATGGGTTCGGTCCTCATTGGGTCTCCCACTATTGATGGTCTGGTATCAAACTATGCTAAGTTAATAAATCGTATGAAAAGAAAACATATCAGGATGCACGTCGTATAGCAATGATCAGTAAGCTAAACCTGCTGGCCGTTGTTAGTGGGTTTGATCCTCATTGGATCTCCCACTATTGACGGTCTGGTCAAAACTGTTATTAGTCTAGAAGAAATGGGTGCTAATTTTGACTTTTGATGTGTAGTTTGTTTTGTTGGGTTTTTTTGTTGCTATGTTTCATCAGAATTTAGTCCTGAATCAGAATCTAATTGACGCCACCCGTCAAAGCTTGGGAAAAGTGAGATATTTGAGCAAATCCATAATGGCGTCATTTGGGCTGGGGTCCAACAGCGGGTGAAATCCAAATTGTCCGAATATACACTGATCATTGGAAAGGAAATTTAGAGCTGAAACAAATTGTTACAAGAACCAAAGGTCGAAACCAACAGAAAATTAGATAATAATCATTTTAAGTTTCACCATTATGATACAACACAACAAAAGAATCAAGATAGGTTTATACCCCCCCCCCAAAGATATCAAATTCTTGCTGAGTTTATCACGGTGTCTGATTGCAGACTGACATCATTTGAATTTACACAACTGCAAAGAGCACAGGAATTTCAGTCTTCAATATCCTCATCCGGCAATTCCGCAATAAGCCTGGTTTCGTCACTGCAGCATAGTTCAACATCTCCGCGACCAGCACACATTAAACTGCAATCGATCTTTGCTGATACACAGGCACATCTTTTACTTAAACAAGGTTCACTTGATGAGCAGCCACATTTTATTTGATTGATGATCTTATTTGGTGCTGGTGAAATGCCATCAGGTACTGCAACTGGAATGAGAACTTTGTTTTCCTCGGCACGTTTCCATCCATACAATGTGGGATCAAGATTCGGAGGATCTGATTACTTTGTAGCGTACAAGATGGCAGACTGTAAATGGGCCCTTTTTACGTTTACTGCAAAAGCTTCATTTGTGGGGGACAAAGATCTTAAGGCGGGTGCAGTATTTCTGGATTTTGAGGTTCTTTGGAACCATGAGTTGTTTCTGCATTCGGTCATGTTCGTAATAGCTACTAATCAAGGAAGCAGCCTCCTTGATGACAGTGTCAATACAAGCATCAACACACCCAAGTAAATTCAATTGAATTTCTTCTTGTAGTTTTTTCACTACACTTATCTTCCCTATGCCATGGTATAGTGCAACAGTATCGCAATCAGATACTGTATGGGCTGCAAGAATTCCGGAGATGATACTTTCATTGTGTGTTACCGTACTACCTATATCAATGACATTACGCTCTCTATTCGTTCCTTGCACACGAACAGTTGCTTGTTGCCCTAACTTCCAATAAAAGTGCACAAGGAGAACAAATACATCGGTATCATCACATAAAACGCACACTTAGTACCACTCTCAAGGATTGAACGTAAAGCGTGTTGGACCATTATAAGATCAGCTTATTCGTGTGTTGTTGTCAGGTCTTCTCTTTCAATGACAGTGCCGTTGTGTACTTGGTTGGGTGTCATAGAGGAACCTGTCACAATCAGAGAAAATTGTTTTTCTTGAAGCGGGTGTAGACACTAATTGGTCACATATAAGTTTGATTATCTGAGATTTACCATGGTTGCCGGTGAAAATCGTTGATTTGGCTAGAAGAGGGGAGGATGCTGTCAGCTTTTGAGTTCGAGATGCTGGCTTTCTACGTCCAGATCTTGTTGAAGTTGCTAAAGTCAAAATATCTATTAAAAAACAGAATTGTGTCACCCTTTTCAAGCGGTCCAAGTACGTAAACACTTACATTGTCTACGTAGTCCGAAACCAGTGCCTTTGTGGCCCAATTGACTACACACAATATTGCAGATCCATCGATTACAATAATCTCTGGCTGCTTTACTACACGAGATAAAACTTTAGATCCTATCTTCTTTAAATCAGACTTTGCATTGGCTGCCTTTATGTCACCACTGTCTTGCATATAAGACATGGATATTTGGACAGATCGCCTTTGCAACAGTATCAGACTGTTCTGGTTATGATGTCACCTGTACTCTTCATCTATCATTTTTAGAAAATCTAACTATTTTACTTTGAAAAACAGCAATAGATGGAACCAATAATTTCGTATCCACTTACTTCTGTACATGATGATTTTGTGCAAATGTTTGAAGCCTTGGACCAGTGGATTTCCCTACCCCCGATACATGATAATTTTGTGCAACTGTTTGAACACTCAGGAGAACCCTCAGGAGTAGGACTAGCCTAAGTGGGATTAAGTTATTTCCATCACATAGTTGAAACACTGTTGCGTAAGTTACATCTAAGTTACAGTTTATATAAGTAGCTGGACTAGCTATTTATTTTTGTATATGCCCATCTGATGTGCATTTGGAAGAACCAAGAGGACACACAAATTTAACTTCTGATAGATTTTGTGTTTGTAAACAAAACCTTTTGAATAATTTCTGTAACTGATGTAACGTTGCCAATGACAACAAATTGAATTAAATTTTCCTAGAAGCCTACTTATTTTTCTAAAACTTGTTTGTTTGCAAGATATCCCTGATAACTCATTAATAAAATACAAGACTTACTTTTTTTAAATTCCCTGCCATGCAGCAAAAAGATACCTTTCTTCAGAGCTGATGTTTTGCACCCCTTTTTACAAGCACATAGCACTAATTCAAAATGGCTTCCAGGTCATATCGCCACAGTTTCGAAGCAAACAAAATGATGGAATATGATTGGCCGATTATATATAATAAATTATATGTAAAGAATATGGCAGATTTTGTGAAAAAGAAATTGGTCTTTCAGGTACCATTTTTCGTAGAATTGCCCCATAGAGAAGATTAAAATGAGTATTATCTAATTTTGTGTTGAGTTTCAACCTTTTGTTTTTGTTTTGTTTTAACAATTTGTTTCAGCTTAACATTCCCTTTCCAATGATATATAATCAGTGTATATTCGGACAACTTGGATTTCAACCGCTGTTGGCGCCATATATTTCAGTTTGTCCAAGCTTTGACGGGTGGCATCAATCAGATTCTGATTCAGAACTAAATTCTGATGAAAAATAATGAAATGTATCTACTGCACACCGAAAGTCAAGGTTCTTTGCTATATTCTATAATTTCCACCGGACTAGATGTTAATAAATAATATGGGGGGGGGGTGGATCAGGACGCACGCCGTATAGCAATGAGCAGCAAAAAAATTCTGTTGGTCGTTGTGGGTTCGATCCTCATCGGATCTCTTAGTAAATATGATCTGATACCAACTCATGCTAAATTAATATACCTATATATAATGACCAGTGTGATGTTATTGGTTCAATGTCCGTAACTCTGGACTTTTCCACTCTGGGGTAAAAATGTTGCTGATAACAATACCTCCTACCCACCATTCGAAACTATGAACTCTTCAACTGAAACAAATTCACTGTTATTTTTGCTTAGAAAATTGTTTCATAGAAATTCAAATATATCCGTGAATCTTTTCACGGGTATTAACTAGTTTTCATAATAAAGAATAAATGTCAGAAGGAAGTTCAGAAAAGAAAATCATTAGATGTTTATGTTTAGATAACACTTTATCTTAAGTGTTCAAATGTTCAGAAAAGAAAAAGCGTGACAAATAATCTGATAAACTGTGTATACATTTTTTCAGCCGAAGTGGATTACTGCATATTTACAAGAAATACTTTAGTTGGTGTTTAGCATTTATTCTTTATTGTGAAAGCGATTAATTAATGTTCAGATAATAACCATACACATCTTCATATAATAGCCCCATGCTGTCAGTAACGATAATATTAATTCCTGACCACATACAATCTCTTTCTTCCTGATTCCAATGCATTTCGATAGTAACATAATTTACAATATAGTGAAATCATTAGTAATGAATTTACATCATAGCTACTCGCTTGAGGCCGCCTCCGCCAGCCATTAAGCTCGATGTCAAGTCACTTAATTTGTATCGAAATAATATTATAATTATTTGCAAAATAAATAAAGGAAACTTCTCTATAATTAGTATTTTCCCAAAAAGGAGAAAAAAAGCTTCCCCTCACCTTTGACCCAACTTAAAAATGTGATCAGAGTATGAAGCCAGATATAAAAAAAACAACTTTAAAAAATGTGTGATCAGAATATGAGGTAAGGCAGAAAAAATACTTTTTAAAAATGGGTTTATCAGAATATATGTTTAGGTAAAAAAAAACAACTTCCAATAAAAGTGTGATCAGAACAAAAAATTATGTTATGATGTCATAAACTTCTTTAACGAAATGAAAATGTTCTATTTCAATGTCATCCCAGTGAGTACAAAGTAAGGGTTTAGTTCCGCATTATAGTTATATCATAAATTGAACCACCCTCCTAAAACATAATGTAACAGTTGAAAATCACCCGGATTTGTTATATTCATCAATTTATAGCATTTGGAGGGTGTGGCGCTAAAAGAAACTCTGCTTACCATGTGTATGTGTAATATACATACATACAATCAGAAAAACTATTTTTATTTTACAGTGGTACCTCTCTTAACGAGGACAATCCGTGTCACAAAATGTCTTATTAGATGAATATTCGTTAAGTGGATAATTAAACCTATGGGATTTCAGTAATTCGTTGCAAATAAGAATATAGAATCCCTAAAACCTCAATAATAACCTTGTAAATAATGTATAATGCACCAATTACTTTCTAAATAATGAATAAATACAAATAAACGTGTAAATAACGTAATAAATAAATAAACTTATTGTAATTCACCAAATGTCCGCCTATCTGTCTGTCTGTCTGTAAACAAACGCCTAGATACTAGATATAAATCTAGATAATTATAAATGAAATCTAGATGATTTTGGATAATTCTTTGTAATTTCGTAGGTTTTTTTTTCTCGCAATTCTTTTGGCAATTGGGACCTCTCGCTAAATAAAATTTCGTTATGTGAGAGGTACCACTGTACTAATAAGAGCCCTGTTTCGTCAGAAAACGCAGACGGCCTGATTTACTGTTCGAGCCGGGATGTCTAGAAGGCTCGAACAATAAACCAGGTCGTCCTCACCCGTTGATTAACCTCTAAGCAACTCTTAAACTTCCGCTCCATAAACTACCACCTTTAAATAAATTAAATAAAATGTATACAAAACCTACTTCTTCTTCCAGCAGTTTGTTTAATAACGGTTGGATCTTTTCAATTTTTACGTGGAAACTTTTACCAATATCCGGAAATTCTTCAATACTGAGGTAATCTTCACACATCATTCCATCTGGAATCTGCTCAAAGTATAAATTGAGAATTATTTGTCAGCGGAATGTTAGCGTATAGAGCATATGGGTATATACAACGAATTTTCATTTCAGCAGGGAATGCTTAAGAAAAGATTGAGTGTTCAGGTAGTCAAGACTGAATATTGACTGACCGTAACGTCTCGTTTTCGCATTTGCGACGCAAACTCCTTTCAGCAGTAGTTAGTCAATCCTAACAAGGAGCCTATGCTTTATTTTCGATCCACGATGCTTGCTAACGATCGTAGAATGACGATCAGGGAGGTTGCGATAAAAGGCAACATAAATTAAGATGAAAGGAACACTAGTCAAAGATTGATAATAATTTACAATGCTTCATTTAAGAAATTCGGATAATATCAAGAAACTGTTTTTATATATTTATTACAAGGATGAGACATAGAAACTTGTGATATGTGAAGCCCGGGCAGGAACAGATGATGCCGGAGCCAACGTAAGGGCGCAAATTTTACAGATCAGTGGATACGATTTATACGAAGCTTCTAAATCATCGACAAATCCAAGGTGTAGAATCTTCATAAATGTAAATAAAGAATGTATTGAAAGCTTACCTTAAAAACTGACGTATCTTTTATGTTTCCAGTAAAATTAAAAAATTCGTATTGGTATTGAAATGAAGTCGATTGGTTAGCAACTGACGTGTTGCCCGTTACGATGACGCTTACTGGGATTTTCTCCCATCCTGTCACTGTGGACCAATCACTTTCTGCAAATGATTATTCAACAATATTAAGAAAAACATATTTTTTTAAATAAGATGTAACAAAAATGGCGGAAGAAATTGTTTATAAAACGTAACTCATAATTTAAAACGAACCTCGTTTGGTTGTCTGAATTTCGTAGATTAACCCTTTATAGGGCAGCCCTAAAATATTTTAGATATCAAAACAACCTTTTTGCATGATAAACTAGACCTAATTACAAAATATTTTCAGCTGCAAGTTTTCTGAATCTTTTTTTGTTTATGGTGGCAAAACCCCCTCAGATGAAGTGATCATATATGGAAAATATAAAAAGAATTAAAGTGGAAAATTAAATAAGACATAGAATTAAAGAATAACATTCAATATAAAGAATAGATACACAAATTGATATTGACAAAAACAATAACACCTCTGGGTTGATTTTAAAATGTTATTGTGCAGGCCAAAAACAGGCTAATTTAATGGGGTGTGGTATGTCTCAAAACAGTTTCTGTCTTTGTTCAAGCACAAGTGTACTTTGCAAAGCTTGCCGATCACATTGGTGCGGATTATGTTGTCTTTGTGTCTACAATATTTGCATGTGACTGACGGGTCCTCAGGTGATCATATATAAGCATTTTTATTATTAATTTATTAACTAGTTTGTTTTTTTCAACTTGTTTTTGTTACGTTTTATCACAACGCTCATGTCGTTTTACGTTCTACGGTCGTTAAGTAAGCAGCACGGATCAGTAAATAAAATGTAGCCTCCGACGAAAACTCATATTCCACATCCCTGAGTGCGTGTCTGACATAGACGACACATTTACTAATTTGGCAGCGGTGGCAAGTTAAATCTAGTCAAACTGCTACACCTGCTTCTCCATATTGTTTGTTTACTATTTAATAGTAGTAAGGAGCAAAGAAGTTCAGGCAACTTAAATAGTATTGCGTCTACTACTAGATAGTAAACAAACAACACGGCCTATGGGGAAAAACTGATGTGGAAGAAAATAGCTATATGATTAGATAAAACTGCATTTAGCCGGTTGGTCGGTAAAAGCGTTGTCTTGGCCAAACTGGCTCCCGATGATATGAGGTGGAGGTTCACATTTCATCAGGACTACTTCATTATACTTCTTACGTAACGGTCGTAGAATGTATAACGACCAGATCGTTAGAATAAAAAGCAACAATAAAATCAAAAAGACAAACTAGACAAGAATGAATAATAAACTTGTTTATGCATTTTTCTTTTACATACGGTGAATGGGATCTTTTGATGTGTATGTAACAAGGATTCGGAATAATTTATAAGAACAGATGGGAAATAACGTACGTCGGAGTAAACTTATGGAATAACGTTTATTTAAAACAATGTCGTCCTCAAGGAATAAATACATTAAGTACATTTCTACTAAAATATATATTTGTATTAGTTACCAATATATAAATAGTTCAGTCATTTTTACATGTACTACGCTATATATAGGCACCAAGGTAGTCAGTAGCCACACTGATGAGT
>VCCN01007248.1:1572786-1582917 GCA_006491835.1 Architeuthis dux
ATATATATATATATATAAAGTGAGGGAAAGAGAGACAGAGCAATACACAACCCTGATTGCACCCACTGCTGTTTTGACAACTTCCATCATCAACATGAAGGTATGGTCATGGTGTTTCGAGTGGAAAACTCTAGTAACACTTACACAGGCGCTTCCTGACAAATACATATACAAGTGAGCATGAAAATCCCATTTGATGCTATTGGTTATTCTTTAAATAAAACAATAACAACTTGCACCGATTCTGATTCATTTTTTCAATCGAATCGTATGGGTTTGTTTGAGAATACTATCACTGAGGTTTTCCTGAAACCAAAAGTATTTCAATAGACTTTTGATTGATTAAAAAATGCAAACTTAATTCTTGAGTGTCTATATTTCAAAGAATTATCTATCTCTCTAAAGAGCCAATTTCTGAGAAAAGGAACATTTAATGTCTACATCGGAAAGATTAAATGTCGTATACCTCGTATTTCAAAGGTCACCTCAAAGGTAGCTGAGTAATTCCTGTTCGTTACAGTACCATATGTCTTGAACGTTTTTATTCCATGTTCATGATTAGATGTAAGTGGCTAAAAAGAAACAAAAAGAATGTTGATCTTTATTTGTAAACATGCTGGTATATCCATATATACTAGACTAAATACCCGTCCTAAAATTATTAAAATAGATAGATGGAAATCAGATAGTGTTTAATGTAATTTTTTTTTTTTTAAGTGATTTATTATCACTCTTCCTTTACGGGCGGACTTTTGGTGAATTATAATAAGATTTTTAACGTAAGCGTCAACGCTGCTGGACAGAAAATAAGTGACCAACTTAGCAAACATTTACATTGTAATCTCCTTCACCCTCCCACACACACACTAAAAACTTATTTTTAAGGGGGATTTTCAAAGGCTAACTTGCTAAAAGCTTGCTCTGGAATCCCATTAGTGACCACAGAATATCTGGTGGCCATAACATCGGCCGTTCATTTTTAGCAATTGTCAAGATTTCAAATAACAAATTCACTCGCGAAGGAAGATTCGTCATCTTGACGCCCAATACATCATTTGAGTTCCAATTGAGTATTGTCTTATTACTTCAGGCTAATTTAGAATAACTAAATTGGCAATCATTGCTATGGGGCAGGCGTCTGAACTGACGTTTTATAACAACAGACTAACTCGAATCATCGCTCTGGGGAAGGTAATTAAGCTGTATTACGACTTGAATACAAAGCAAGATCCGAGAAAGCAGCAAAGTCACGGACAATAGTTTGTGAGACCTGCAAATTAAACTTCGTTCACTATCAAGTTCTTTAAGATGTTGCTGTAGTGTCTCCCAGCTCGTGGGAATCTCACTGAAAGGGAAAGATGAAGCAAAGGAACAAAAGACAAAGACAAATGTACCGATCACCGTCAGAGAGAGAAGACTGTTCGTCCCTCATTTCGTGCGATACTCTTTATTTTACCCCTGTTTACCTGGCGCATGACCGGGAACTCACTTCCGTCTCATGGGTTGGGGCAAGGGAGGTAACTCGAGGAGTTTGCTCCCTTGTGCCGCCAGGGACAACAACATCACAGTTGCTGTGTATCTTGGCTGGACTAAACAAAATTCAGCCCAAGGCTACATTAATTGAACACTTAGTGAGGAATGAGCTCTCTAGCAAATACTTGCAACATACAAGACTGAGTACCAAAACTCGCGAAAGCAAATTTACGTAAAATATTGCTAAATTCGGTGTTTAATAATCAATGTTTTCCCTTACCGCCAGAAGTATCTATCTATATTTATTACAGAAGAAAATAACTAATCTAAGTAGAGGAATGATGGATTAGCCGAATAGTGGTGAAGTGAGTAATGATAACCTACCTACATATACCGAAGTTCAAATGTGGTCGGTACTAAAATACAACCTTGATTAATGTTTCATTTTCCCCGCTATAAATGCAATCATTAGAGTGAATGGAAGTTTTGACGTATTTTGTTTCATAAACCCTACCCTGGTATAAAAAGTTACAAAAAAACCCAATTAGTTCCAAATAAGACATGAAAACAGATGCTAGACCTCCCATGACTACAAATTCTTGGCAAAGAAATCAAAAGTGAGCCCCGGAATCCCCATCTTTTAAATGGTTCATTTTTGACTTGACAAACCTTTGAAGAGGCGTTGATCATTTTCAGTAAGGGTTTCTCCCCAAATAAGATATTCTGCCACAATTCTAGCTTTCCTAAATTCAAGTTGGATTGTTCACAATTTATCTTGGATTCTGAAAGACAGGGAAAAGGTAAAGGATGTAAAATTCGAAGTTGGTAACTGAATGGTTAATAATGCTTTAGTATTTATAGACATTTGAGATATAAATAATGTTATACAAGAAAAGAAAGAAAATTAATTTAGACATGTTTTCTGGATTAAGTTCCAATTGAAATTTCTTTCCGAATATACCTGACTTTGTGTTTATCTCCGTTGTTTATGTATAACAGATATTTACTAAATTCAGCTTCATCTGACATAGGGACGTTGTCAGGTTGTAAAGTTAGGGGGAGCGAGCACATAAAAAAAAGACGCCAGGACATGCACCAAATCATTTTAAGTTCATTCTACATTTTTATTTTGTATTTGAAATCAAAACCTAATAAAATAAAGTTTCATGGTAGGCTCTATATTGTATTTAAAATTACACACTAATAAAAAGCTTGAATCAAAACAAAATGAAGCAATATAAATGTGTATGAAGCACACAGTTCAAAACACAGGGAGGTTGCTCGAATAAAGTAATCAGTCTAGAAAGTTCTTCAAAGGCCATACGATAAAGTGTTTGAAAAAAGCCAATAAAGAATAATGAGATTCGACTGTTATCGTACAGGGGAACTAAAGAGTTAAAACATTATT
The DNA here is from genome assembly GCA_006491835.1 of Architeuthis dux. NCBI lineage: Eukaryota > Metazoa > Mollusca > Cephalopoda > Oegopsida > Architeuthidae > Architeuthis > Architeuthis dux. The sequence goes on from VCCN01007248.1 coordinate 1,575,668, forward strand.
GAAAAGGCGCCCCTCCTGAAAATGTGCCCGGGGGTCACTTTCCTGCTCCCCCTCTAACTACGCCACTGATCTGACATAGCGCCAAAATGGAGTGAAATGGGAGGGAAATAGTGCAGCGTCAGTCTTCTAAACGGCTAGAGCCTGACTGCCTACCCGCCTTCCTGCCTTGAGCATATGCATTCGACAAAAGGTCAGTGTTTAGTATAGGGAATCCGTAAACTCACCAGATAAGATACACGACTTTAGGGAATTTTCCAGAATAAACACGATTCCTACGGCCTTTGCTGCAGTCATCTGTGTGCATCACTGATCCTACCCTTCTTAGTGAAACGAAGTGCAGACTGAGAGACAGATCCCCGGTGACCAGGCTACAATTAATTGTTGGCATACCTTGTCTGAAGATGAGGCTTGGCGACGTATCACTGTCCTTCTATGCTGATAGATCACAAATAAGCTAAATAAATCTTTCAACTGAGATTTGAATTATTTGTGTCTCAACATTTATGCTCAACATACGTCTATGCAAGAGGATAACGTTTTTTACACAGCGAGTTTAGAAACTTACTTACTAGATAAGTAATACACAGTTTTGTTCTTGTTGTTGATTAGCAACGCTTCTTCCTTCTGGGCTTCCGTGATACGAACAGATTGTCTGTCCTCTTTGCCATCGTAATAATATCTGAGCAAAACGCTCGATCGTTCGTTCAACAAATTCACTTGAATTGTTGTCTGGAACGTTTCAGGTATTAGCTCAATTGCAGCAGCTGAAAACAACAACAGGGCACAAATTAGACTTTACAATATCTCTAAATGATAGTTTAAAACAAGTTTTAAGTTATTAGGATGAAGGAAAAAATAGTCAAATTTAATAAAGAGTGGTGTCTTACAATACTTCATCCAACCAATAATAATAAAAGATTGATTTATTAAAAAAAGACGACTAGGTCTCATATGTAAAACAACATGGCGCAGAGAGTCGGTTGTAGGGGGTGAGCTTCTGCTGATCCATGAAGTCTTCGTTTACCGATTGGTAAAAGCAGCTAGGCATAAACTAGACTCCCTATGGCAATGAGGGTGTGAGGTCGATTCTCACCGAAGGCTTACTCTTTATATCCGATTGCGCTGTTATTTGTTGCCATTGAAACAGTGGCCCGAATTAATAACTAAAATCAGGATGAAGGTAAAAACTTGTCAAATTTGATAAAATGATTTACATTATATGCTGCCTGGTTACAAGTTTATTCGATATACGTAGTTTTTCTGTCGTTTATTTAATTATGTATTTTTTATTATTTAGGAGGAAATATTAAATAGTAATTGCAAAGATAGGTTTGACACAAGCACTCAACAAATAACGAACGTAACGAACTATCAAGGACACTTGAGAATATTACGCAAAGCACAGCCAACTGGACCATTAAAACAGATATTTATTAAGATTGGCCTGCTTCGTGGTTGAAATACTGAGTTAACCAAAAAGTGTGTTCTGCTCTGGTTAGTTTTAACTAACTTCATTCAAAGAGATTGCTTTTGAGTGTATTGTCATCGCCGTCATAGTATGCATTTATTTTTAATTATCAAAATTGAGATCAGTTCTTTGTTGATTTTAACATTGGAGATGGAATAAAATAAGCACCATTTTCGGCATAGTATGCTTTTTATATTTCAAGAAAGTTAAAAATGCGACTCAAACGCAAAAAAGATTTATGCGGTTTAGGGAGTGTTTAAGGTACTGTGAATAATCGAAAGTTTCAAAAGTGGTTTGCGAAGTTTCGTGCTGAGATTTCTCACTAAACAATGCTCCAAGGTCGAGTAGACCTGTTGAGATTGATGGTGATTAAATCAAGACATTACTTGAGAATTATCAACGTTATACGATGCAGGAGATAGACAATAGGTTCGAAATATCCAAATTAAGCATTGGGAATTACTTGCACCAGCTTGGTTATGTTAGTCGCTTTGATGTGCGGCTTCCACATAACTAACATATTCAGTTTTTGAAACTAATTGTCGTGATGAAAAGTGAATACTTTACAACATGAAATGTAAGAGATCGTGAGGCAAATGAAATGAACCACCACTAACTGTACCAAAGGGCGGTCTGTATTCATGAAAGGTGATGCTATGTATGGAGTGAATTAGAATGAGCACCTTCCAGAGAACTAAACGATTGATTCAAACAGGAACTGCTCCCAATTGGACCAATTTTAAGGCATTCATCAACGAAAAGCGTCCAGAAATGACGTAATATTCCATCAGAATAACACGTGCCTGCGTGATACTTCGGTGATCAAATCAGTAAATAATTGTTATAGCTATAGGCTATAGGAAGTGTCCCATCCATCGTATTCACCAGATATTGTACCTTCAGATTACCGTTTATTACAGTCTCATTTCAACGCCCTGGGAGACTGCAAAGGGTACCTAGATCAGTTCTTTGTTGAGAAAGATAGAGAGAAAGAAATACTAAGAGGATGTAATTATGAACTTGGCAGAAAGATGACTGAAAGGTGAATGAATTCAATAAACCTTTCAAAGAATTTTTAAAATGTGTTTTATTTTTACTTGAAACAACGAACAGACTTTGGGAGTAACCTAATACATCCAACCCGCACTAATGCCCTTGAGTTCACTTTCCCCTGTTCTCTGCGTGATCGACAGATATCTTGACAAAGAAGTCTCGCCACTGGCATGCCACGATTTTTGACTTGGGAAGACTATTCCCCATACCTACCCAAGGCACAAGCTGCAAACAAGCTGTTAACTCCATTGTCAACCCAGACAAGGACAAATCATGTTTTTAAGTTTGACATACAGTGGCACAAGGCTTGCATAGATAGACAAATTAGAGGGCCGATTTGCTTTAAAATATAAGCACTTGAAATATTAGCCTTTAGTTGAATTCGAGCACTGACTATTGGCGTCGATGGAAAATACGCAACTACCTCGGTAATCAAACAAGTTACATGCAACCTGAGGTTTATGTGAAGCTATGAGGGAGGAGGAAGATTGTGTTTTCCAAATGCCTCTAAAATGAGCAGTAGAAATCCTGGCTTTTAGCTGGGATCGAACGTCGACCACTGGCGTTAGTGGGGAATCTGAAATCACTTCAGCAACCAGGCACAACCATGGTATTGATTAGACATACTGACATTAATAACTTTGGCACGAAGCTAGATTAATTGACTGTTTATTAAGCAACGAATTCACCAGTAATGCCAGAGTAATATACTAAACATCATTCTACAAGGTGCTACCTTAAAAGTTCGGGGAATCTGAATACATTGATCATTTGTCAAGTTACCCAGCGTTTCCCCGTGTCTTGCCAGACATTTCACACATCTCACGAAATCATTTCATCTCGAAAATAGAGAATCTCATTGGAAGCCATTTCGCATGTTACGGTCCTTAAACTTTGGTGCAGCACCTCGTATAACATTGTATAATAGATTATAATACATACAATTCTCTGGGATTTCAAGATTCAAACGGATCATCAAATCCAGGCCAGTGAGATCAGATCTATAATAATTATTATAAATGGATTTCGCTGTTCAGGCAGACCACAGATGGAAATGGGGGGGGGGGGGGCTAAACAAATATCTGGAAAATATTCTGTAACATGAAGGTGACAGCTGTTCCCATCATTGTTGTGGTGTTTGGAATGGTTCCAACGAGCCTAGCAAAAAGGTTGGACGAACTGGAAATCTGACGAAGAATCGAGACCGTCCAGACGACAGCACTGTTGAAAATATCTAGAATATTAAAACGGGTACTGGTGTATTGAGAAGACTTGCTGTCTCTTAATCTCCAATGTAAGCCACCAGTTACAATTTGTGTGGCGGGGTGGTAATCATTTTATTTTGATGATGATGATGATGATGATGATGATGATGATGATGATGATGATGATGATGATGATGATGATGATGATGATGATGATGATGATGATGATGATGATGACAGTTGTAATGATGATTGTTTTGATTTTTTAAATATCAAAAATAAAGAACAAGTAAAAACACACCAACCTTTTATTCCAAGAATGTTTACAAGGTAAACTGTGACTAAGATGGAACAGAAAATCTGAAACGAAACAAATGTAGACAATTATTTCAGTGGAAGTCGTAAAACAATTGGAAATATTGAATGACTGACAAAATCTTTGCTGATATATTATAGAAATAGTGATTTAAACTTAGAGCCTCGATTAATATATCATTGGCCACCCCGCGAAGGTAAAATATGCCACAAGGTCCTTTTTTTAAATGTTGGTTAATCCGTATACCCACACGATACGGCATATGACTCTAAGTTGCAATTTATGGTGAGTCATCGAAAAATACCCCGTTTCCTCGTCTCTTACCGCAAATGTCAGGGTGTACCCTTGACATTAACCCTCGTATTGCTGCATAATGGACGGGTTTTTAACTTCGGTATCTGCTCAAGAATGGCCAGAACCAATAAGGAACAAAGATTAACTGCAGTTTAATATTTAGTATGAAATATTTTAATATCTTTTTAAGAAAGCGCATTTTATACACCAATGACCTTGTATCCCATAATTCACCGAATTATTTTAACTAGTTTCCTAATCTTTATTAGCTTTACTACAACGATTCGGTTGATGTGTTCTTTGGTCTTCTGGGCTGTTTGTTGCATCTAGTAATCCTTAAGCGTAGACTAGTAAGATTTTTAAAACTTCACAACTGCTGCAACTGGAACGAAGCACATAATGATTAGCAGGTGGTGTGTAGTACAGGCTATTAACCAGAATTCACCACTATTGATGATATGCTTTAACTTGCCTACTTTCCCACGTTTATTGCGTGACTCTAGTGACTTCAAATTCCCAAAATGAGGAATATGTCTTATACTTTATTCATCAGGAACCTAATTTATATATTTATTTTTTGTTTTATATTCATTTCTTTGGTATCATTCCATGTCAGAGATTTGTGTCCAACACTTTCTCATGCAGTACAAACAAACTTTGTATCGCTTGTACAATGGCTGTAATCAAATATTGCTCTGCTTCAAAATTTAGGACCTACTCTACCACCGTATATACCGAACAATCTGGGACTTCGATATCCAAACCGACCATCTCATCCAAGCAAGAAGACCGGATCTGGTAGTTGTGGACAAGGAAAAGAAAACCTGCCAAATCATAGTGGCTGTACCTGCGGATCACAGAGTGAACACGAAAGAGAGTGAAAAGCAGGAAAAGTACCAGGACTTGGTTCATGGGTTAAGAAACGTGTGGACTTTGCCAAAGAAATTGAAGTTAAGATTGGACCCCCAAGTCGTCAGCAACGACCTAAAAGCTAGAATGAACATGGCAATGACGTAACAGCTAGAATGAACATGTCATAAGTGTTAGAAAAACGGGGAAAGATCACAAAAGAAAACTGGGGAACGTTGGTATGGTACACACCACAGCGCTGCTCTGATCTGCGAGGACGCTGATAGGTGGGCTGGGGACCTGAGAAGACTTACTGCCACCCAGCCTTCAGCGATGACCACCAGATATCTGATGAGAACGTGCAAACCACAGCACTGCTGCGGACTGCGGGAATGCTGATAGGAGGGCTAGATACTTGAGGAGACTTGCTGTCACTCAGTCTCCAGCGATGGCCACCAGATATCTGGCGTGAACATGCAGACGCAGTAGTAGTAGTAGTAGTAGTAGTAGTAGTAGTAGTAGTAGTAGTAGTAGTAGTTTATAAAATGGGGAATTCTTCAAGGAGACTCTCTGTCCCCACTACTATTTGTACTAACCATGATACCACTAAACAGAGTCTTGAAGAACAGCAAAGGATACCAATTCTCCAAAACAAAGGGTAAAGTCAACCACCTCATGTACATGGATGACATAAAACTATTTGCAAAGAACAGGGAAGAATTCGAAATGCTGTTCAACAAAGTCAAAGAATACGGCGATGACATTGGAATGGAACTCGGAATAGAGAAATGCGCGCTAATGGTTATACGCAGGGGAAGGCTTACAGCGACAGAAGGAATCGACTTACCGGACAATCAAAACATTACAGCATTGAACACACAGGACCGATATAAACACCTGGGGGTTCTCGAATATGACTCGATAAAACAGGAAGAAATGAAAGAGAAAATACAAAAGGAATACCTTATGAGAATTAGAAAGATATTAGAGACTAAGCTAACTAGCAGACATTTAATTAAAGGATTGAATACGTATGCAGTATCGGTAGTAGGATACACGGGCCCATTCCTTGGATGGACAAAGAATGAACTCCGATCAATAGACCGGCGAACGAGGAAACGTATGACAATGCACAAGGCACTCCACCCCAGAGATGACATAGATAGACTGTACGTGAAGAGGAAAGAAGGGGGCAGAGGACACATCGGTATAGAAGACTGTGTCTAAATGGTGAAAATGGGATTAGATAAGTATGTACAAGCAAGCAGTGAATATATCATGCAAAGCGCTCAAAGCAGTACAACAAAGTAGCAAAAGAGAGAATACAAAAGAAGGCGACAAGGAAGGGAAAATGGGAACAAAAAGAACTATACGGAGAATTCAAAAGACAAATACAAAATATCGCAGACGAACGATCATGGACATGACTACGCAAAGGAAACCTGCAGAGAGAAATAGAATCTTTCATCATGGCAGCCCAAAACAAATGCACCAGGACAAACTATGTCAAGATCAAGATTCTTGTAAAATCCAGAAATACCTATAAATTATTTTTGTCTGAAACTCATGATTTAGCCTTTTAAAGTATTCAGATATCTCAACTGGGAGACGAGATATGAAATTCTATTTTTTGGTGTGTGTTGGCGGCCATTTTGTTTTATGCAAATGAGGTAGTTCTTCCCAACTTTTTTCGTGGGGACATATTTTTTCTGAAAGAGGACACCCTCAGGAACATTTTGGTACCATAAATGTAGAAAAATGATGGGGGGGGTGCATGGTAGGCCCTGCTGGCCCCCGGCCTAATAATGTCATGCCAGCGGGAGATTATCGGCGAACACACTAAAGTGTCGTCGTGCCACTTAGTTTGGAAAGCTGTGCCTCAGACCGTTTGTTGTGGTCAGACAATTGAAATGATTTTCGAGATAATCGCGTTAATGACCGCTTTGTTTCCATATGTATTTATGAAATTAATCTGACTAATTTTATTTCAAACTTCGTATTGTTGTTTTTTTTCTGTTAAAAACATGACTATTAGTCCTGGATCCCCCAGGACCTACCGTGCCCC
>VCCN01007248.1:1603373-1615629 GCA_006491835.1 Architeuthis dux
CTATCAGAATTGTTGCTTCCAAACAATTAAGAAAATAGTTCTGTTTTACTTTTATAAAGATTTGAAAACACATAAACATAAATAAACAAATGTAGAACCTAAAATGAAATTCTCGTCTTACACTTAATGACCTTCCCAAAATCTGTGTTAATTTACATAATTACTGTTTGTGGATTCTTGTTAAGCAAAAACATTTTTTCAATTGCAGCATTTTTCCTATTCTCGAAAAATACTTAATATGCATTTATATGCATTTTTCATATTTCATTTGCTATGGTAAAAAGTTTCTTTTTTAAAGAGGCTATCGATTAAAGATTAGCTTAAACATAAGCATAATCAAAAATATCTTTAAAAAGTAAAAGAAAATATTTTCAAATGTTTAAAAATACCATATGTTATTATTATTTTTTAAAAAACACCTGAAAATCTTAAAAAGATATTTTAAAATGAAAATCTTAAATAAATACTTAAATGTAGAATATGAAATAAAACATATCCGAATTTTAGTATTTTTTTCTTTCACCTGATTTTCTTTACATTTTACTTTAGCTTTCTTACGCTTAATATTTTATGTAGGTTTCTCGGTCAAAAAACCGTAACTGATTCCAGCTTAGAAGGTCCGGGGATCGGGCAGATTCTAGGTAGAAAAGCGTAACGGCTGTACATTCTAATCTGATCAGTGTGTCTGTTACAATTGTACAACCCACATATTCACTTATTAACTTAGTACAAGTTAGAGTAAGGGATACAACTTAACCCAGTAGCTTCCCTTAGACCCAGAATATTTACTAAGCGAAAATTGGGTACATTTTGAAAAAAAGCAAATATTTTGGTCCACTAACATATACAGTTAGAAAAAGGTTACATAGCCTATGATCTTCGCCTTAGAAAGATGTACACCTATGCTAGATTTCAGCTTCCTAGGTGCAAAACAGTGGCGTGCAACTTGGAATATATATACATTCACTTTTATATAGAGAGATTGCAATCCATCCATTAAATCGATTCCTTATTTATAGTTTACGATTCTGATTAGACAGTATTAATGAATTTACTGGGTGTCATGGTAACCCAGTCGTAATTTTCTACGTAGTGTTTATCGCATATTTCTTGAGAAATGGGAAGAAATCTACGCAACACTCAACAACAGTATTCACTCTTGACATCACATCCCGAGAAAGTAAGTTCTTTGGGCAACAACGGGAAGTTCTACCAGTCGATATCACCGTGTCTCCTTAATATCTCACCTAACACATCCTTTGATAGCTGAATGGAATCACGCACGATGTCACAGAAAGCGCTATACTTACGTATGAAATGTGAGCAGTTGAGCTGTGTGGGGCCGGATAATTGTCCACCTCGAAACTCATCCATCCCTGTGATTCGACATATCCTGTCCGAGGGACAATAATTAAAACTAGCACAATTCGGACCTTGATCCTTGAGGCATATCTGGGCACATTGTTTCACGGATACGTTTTTGATAAGGACATTGTCGACAAGTTTCTCGAGTTTCGTGGATGCCTTTTTAAAGTCTTTCAAAAAGGATACTGTAACATAAATGAAGGAATCATTAGACGTCAATATTCATTACTGCAAAATGTTACGCTGTTGCTCAATATCAGAACTACGTACCTTCTCGACATGTTCTTGCATTATTACAAAAGGTGGGTGACTTTCTATCAGAACTACGTACCTTCTCGACATGTTCTTGCATTATTACAAAAGGTGGGTGACTTTCTATCAGAACCACTAAATGTATTCACTAAGTTAACTTTAAATGCTTTTCGCAGTGCCAAGACGTTCTCTTATTTGCTAAGTATTGTAAAGAGACATATTTGAAAAATAAAAACAGGTCTGGTTAGTCACTCAATAGAAACCGTCATATGACCAACATCTTTTGGCAGCATGCAGTGTTAGGGGTGATCAATTAAAAAATTGGAAAAAAGGGATGATCAATGAATAGGTTATTTCTCTCGCCTTTTGTTGAGCAGTGATCACTAAAAGAAAGTCTGAATTTTCAAAAAAGCAAGCGTGAATGCTGCCGGGTACAGACTAAGGGACCAATTTAGCATAAATTTACATTGCAAGTTGAAGCCCCCACTAAAAACCTATTTAGTGAGGGTTTTAAAAAAAAGAAGCTTTTTTCTAAACATAATAAGAAGAAAATATTGAAACTTTCACCTCTCTAGCCCCATTCGTGCGGCCTGCACGCGTGATATATACATAGCCAGCCAGCACAATTTAAAAACTGAAGAAACCTATGTTGGCAGTTTTAGTGACAGTTTTGGTTAACGATTTCTAATATTGGATATCATAAAAAACTGCCTGAAGTTCTGAGATTAAATATTTTCATTATTCCATGAATTATTCGGTCTATCTTCGTCATGATAAGTTAATTCTAGGCAAACTCTAATTAATTAAACAGCGACTAATGGCATTGGAGATTAATTTTGCTACAATCTCATAAAGATTGGACAAATGAATAAAAATACTTACAAGAATAAACGGAGCATGTATCAGAGGTGATTATGTCAGAATTGGGAACATCCATGGTATGTTTACTACTGAATGTGCACTCTTTCATACTCTCACAATATTCAAAGGACTGGCACTTTCCCACGCCATCATTGAAGCACTCGCGTGCGCAGGTATTAGCATCCGTTATTCCTACCATTGACCTTTCTCCTTTCATCGGGAACGTCTTTCCAGGAAGCAGTTCAAACAAGTTCAGGTAAGTCCCTGTAGATATTTACAAAGAACATTCCTTGTCATAATTCATACAAGCGGTTGGAAAGTATTTGTTTTTCATTAAAGAGGCATAAACATATAACACAGAAACTCACATGTCTCTCCACTTATCTAAATACTTTCAAACGTATCTAAGAAATGGCATTGGCCACAATATGTTTACCTACAAATTCATTTATTAATTATCTCAAAATCTACCAAAAAAATAAAAATCACCAGCAGGCAAAGGAACCCTATCAGCAGACTTGTATGGCTTTATATCTACCAGAAATAGAGGGTTTAAAAAGCAGCAATATTAAGTGATAGACCAGAAAAATAAGAACTAGGTTGGTCAGTCACTTGCTGGGGAGATTGAGATTCAATTGGTTAAATGAATGAGACATGCCATGGAGCAGCGGTTATCAAGTAGGTCTCGCAAGCCATTATGACTGTAGTGATACTGATCGTCACTGGGTGCCCCTCAACTGTGGCCTCTCTCGTACTAAGATAAGCTTAGTAAATATCAATAAACCCAAATAATATACATAGACGCCTCACTGCGGAGCAATGGCAAGCACGCTAGTTTTGCAACCCTTACAACTGTAGTAAGTTCGAACTTCATTGGGTTTTCCACATGTATCGCTTTGTGCTGTACTAAGCTTAATTTAGTAAGCATCGACTATAACTATGATTGAAAATGTGCTTATATGAAACATTGACTCCTATATAATAGTTGATTAACCCTTTATGGGGCAAGTGACTATATATGATCACCCGAGGACCCGTCAGCCACATGCAAATGTTGTAACCACAAAGACAACATAATCCGCACCAATGTGGTCTTCAAGCTTTACAAAGTACACTTGTGATTGGACAAATTTTAAATCAACCCGGAGGTGTTATTTCTTTTCTTTTTTTTTTGTCAATATCAATTTTTTGTATCTATTCATTATATTGAATGTTATTCTTTAATTCTATGTTTTATTTAACTTTCTACTTTTATTTTTAATCTTTGTATATTTTCCATTTTTGGTCACGTTTTGGTCGAGGCACCATATATGATAATTTCATCAAAGGGGGTTTTGCCCCCATAAACAAAACGGTTTCAGAAAACCTGTCACTGAAAATATCTTGTAATTAGGTCAAGTTTAACATACAAAAAGGTTGTTTTGATATCTAAAATATTTTAGGGGCGCCCTATAAAGGGTTAAACATGTTACTGTAAATTACCATAGACTTTACTGAATACTATTCTTATTCACAAAAACACATGCATTATCATGCGAACGAGGGCGCCTACCGTAGAGTGATGACATAGCAAATTAGTCTCAGAGACCATTGTTAATGTAGTGTGTTCGATCCTCACTAAGTGTCACAAAACCAAGCTAAGTTTTGTAAATATCTGCATCACAATGCGAACACAAACACAAAGCAAATCGTTAATTAGAGAAAAGTTATTAGAGATTATTGCGTACATATTTAGTCTATCTCTCTGATAGTAGGGTTACTACACTACGCCTGGTGCTACCACTGCTGACGTCGTGCTCCTACCACCTTGCTACTACATAGCCCAAAGTATATAAAAAGGTAGGACATGAAACGTAATACGAGATTCGATATCAACAGTATCACTCGGGATACAAGATAACCAATGTGATAATGCGGCACTAGTACTAGGCTATTCATCAGTACAACCAGTTACAAGTGAAGTCAGCCACCGACAGCAGTAACATTGTAAGCGAGGCAGTATAGATAAGGAGTGACGAACTCAACAATTCAGTATATAAGAGTTCAGAGTACAATTAACCACGAGTTCAAGCCTGAAAATATATGCAACAACTTGAGCTGGACTAAAACATGTCTCAGTATCAGTTGAACCATACTTGGAACATCTGTTAAGTATATAACTAATTTGGTAAGTAGGGTTTAACTTAACAACCCAAGAAACATATCAACGCTGGGAACATAACAGCTGATGATACGATATAAAAGCCGGCCACAGATATCACAATTGGGCGTATAACTATTGTGAAAATGACACAAAAGAAACATTGTTATTTACCAGTTCAAAGACTATGGTTAAAATGACCGGCGATGAGACAAGATACTCAGACAAGATACTAGTCAGAATCATACATTTACAAATGACATCAAAAGTGGTCACTACCAGTGTTTGTATCGGTTTGTTGGTTGTGTTGTACTAATCGCTATAGACCGTACCAATTTGCACCTCAGGTCATCTGTTCGATCGACATAAAGAAACAATGGTGTTCACATCTCCGATATTTTAGAGAAAAAAGGTTAAACAATTAAATAGCAGGAAACTTACGTTCATAAATGTCACACAGAGTAGCTATTTGAACGGTGTTGCTGTTTGGATGATTCTCACTGAGTAGACACTGGCCCTGGCTGGTGCAATAGGAGAAGGCTTCGCAATCTAACGTCTGACTATGGGTACACTTGGAAGCGCAGTCATCTACCGACAGTATCATGAAACTACTGTCATATTGCGTGAAGTAGGCTCCTTCAATCGTCTTATTGTAGGATTCCATGTTCTGCTCTGCAAAAAAGATTTAACACGTTTATTGTTTTATGAAATCAAAACTGCAGAAAATCGTTGGCTTTATGGTTAGCAATTTCCTATTATTTTCAAAAGCAAAATAATTATTTTTTTTGTGTTGACACGAGTAAGAAAATGAGAAGATCAATGTTAGACCCAACATAGATAGATAGATAGATAGATAGATAGATAGATAGATAGATAGATAGATAGATAGATAGATAGATGGATGGATGGATGGATATATAGATAGATAGAAGGGGAAAGACTAGGATAGTTGACCAGCTAGATTTCTTAAACCTTTCGAATCTTGCTATGAAAATAGATAGATATATAGAGGTGAAGAACGATTGATAGCTAAACCATTTGAGTATCTCAGATTGTACAAGTATTTTCACGAATGCACTGACGGCAAAAAGTATGGAAATTGCTTACTGTCATTCTTCTCTGATCGAGATTTACTGATTTTGAATACTAGTGTTATATACTTACCGTTCACCTGGATACTAGCTAGTTACGCCTAGAGGAAACTCGCGTACCAAACCGATTCCAGAGACAGACACATAAAATATCATCGAAATATTTTACTAGTCAGCCGACTTTAGCATATTCATTTTCTGAAAAATGCTTTATTATCAAATTTCTCTCCTGTCTGAATGCGTTTGAAATAATGCACCTCAAAAAGCCATAAGTGTAATTTCAGAGTGTGTGATCTTCAGTCTCTTTCATCTCCAACATTAATAACCAAACGCAGTATTATCAATGGACTGTGTGCAACTTTACTAACTTGTACATTTTTGGTAATGTCAAAAAGAAACTTCAAGATTATGCCAAAAAATGCCCATTTAAAATTTACTTTGGCCACGAAAATAGAGAACTATATTCGGACTGAAATACATTGATACCGACAGAGAAATATCGAAAAAGACTAAGAAAGCGATAGTGGTAGATCTGAATCTGGATCTGAGCCGGGTTTAAGAAGATATCGACATGTTTTAATTTTTATACAAGTTTACATGACTCAGAAAAGCGATAATAAATAAAGAAAGAATTTCATTTTTATCGACGCTCTCTTGATCTAACATGCTTCTTTCAATCTAAGAACGCAATAAAAATGGCAGGCTGGCTCGGTGATTAATTTGCATAATCGGAAAATTCCTCTCTTATTTTATAAATAACCATTTTTCACCTAACGATGTTATAAAACGATACTTGGAACACATTGACGTCTCTTTACGAATGGTTATTTCCGCCGAGGGGACATTGTCACACTTAAGACTGATTATCAAGGTGATGTTTTCTACGTAGGATAATACACATCCTACTAAAGGATCGATCGCTTGGATAGTGTAATGGTTAGCACGTCTGCCTCACACTCAGAAGGTCCTGGGTTCCCGGTAGAGCGAAGAGTGTGGGGAAACTCTTCATTAGGACAAATGTCCCTGTGCACTCAGCAGCTAATTGAGTACACACTAAGCTGTGTGATTAGGGTGGAGGTATCCCTTCGGTGTACCTGGTCTCGACCAGACTTGAGACTTGCAAGGATCACTAAGCTGGCGCATGCAACAGAAACCGAGACTTCGTCACCGGCCTCCATACTACCATTGGGAATTGTCTCTTAAGAGACGGGGCGCTTTACCTTCTTTTTACTGAAGGATCTGTGTCAGAAAATGGTTAGATCTTCAATCGTGTATCGAATATCATAGTGAAAATTTGGTATTTAAGACAAACTTAATACGATGTGAGGTCAAATGGGAGTGGAAATGAGAGTAGTAATATTTTGTTGCGCTAAACCTCCAAGTAGAGAAGAACTGGCCTGCCTTGAAAATCAACATTCTAGATTTCGGCCTTTTCCTGAGCGCTAACACCAAGCACTGATGCCGGTAAGAAATACACAACTACCTCGGCAGGATCTATAAGCTTAGTTTAGTTTGGCACAAGGCCAAATACGTGAATGAGGAAATACGAAAGTTGTGTTGCTTCAATCTTTCAAGTGGGGAGGACCTGACTGCTTTGAAAATCAGCATTTGAAATTCTTGTTTTAATGCGTTTAAACCTAGTTATCATACAGGTTCGATCAAAGTGTCGTAACTGTTTAATCAGATTGAAAAGTTTTAAATGTCGATTTCCTAACATGTGATGGTAATCTTTTTTAAAAGAAACGTAAACATTCTTCAATTAAAAGCATACTTTCGTAACCACATTGGGTGTGAGTTTAGTGCTGTAGCCCATAGTTGGGGTTCAAGTCCTGACACTGGCGAAGTACCGAATGCTGAATTTCATAAAAAGTTTGCTGCTTCACACTGCTAAGTAAGATATCACGCTACACAATCTAACAAAAAGGGAATGTTTATATGTCCTTTAGCCAGATTTGGGTTGAGTCTTATAAAATTGATAAGGAATCGGGACCCCACAAATCAAAGCTTTCTCATACTAAGATTCATCTTTAAGTGCAAAAATGACAAAGAATTATAATAAATAAATAAATTTACCTGACGCAATGTTTCCAGAATTGTCTCGATCGATGTTCGTTAAAATTGATTTGGCGGTAAAACTATAACTCTGAAAATATTT
The DNA here is from genome assembly GCA_006491835.1 of Architeuthis dux. NCBI lineage: Eukaryota > Metazoa > Mollusca > Cephalopoda > Oegopsida > Architeuthidae > Architeuthis > Architeuthis dux. The sequence continues at coordinate 1,611,238 of VCCN01007248.1, forward strand.
GAAAATTGAGAAAAGATACACGGTTAAAATATCAACATTCTTCATTGTTATTGTCGCTCTTCTTTTTTGTATCATTGGAGATTCGTTAACGTAACTTTTACGACCGATAGAAGAGATCTTCAAAAAGATTCGAGAACAAATGAAATTCCTAATTTTGATTTTTTTCCCCTCTTTATTTATTTATTTCTCTCTCTCTCTCTCTCTCTCTCTCTCTCTCTCTCTCTCTCTCTCTCTCTCTCTCTCTCTCTCTCTCTCTCTCGCTCTCTCTCAAAGAGAAATCTTAAGTATTGTAATAGCAGATAGCTTGTAACGATTGTATTTTGTTTCATTCAAACTCATCTTTATTCTGTTTTTTTTTGGGGGGGGGGTCGACAGCTGTATTCTCCGGCCTTTCTCGGGAGTTTGTTGTGTTTTGGAATGCCAAACCTTTTGTCTTGAGAGAAAATGCGCTTCCCCTTCCATACACGTCAGATCCGATGCCTGTGCCTGCGAGTTCCCGGAACTGTCCTTGCTTGACCTATGCATTGAACTTCTAGTGAACCATGTAAATTTTCTCAGCCCTCCAATTTTGGGGGGTCACCTTTTTTCGAACCTTGAATTGATCTTTTGTTCGTTTTTCTATTAGTGGTTTCCATGTGCTATTGATATTTATGCTGGGTTTGCTGATCATTTGAGTACATTATGTGTGCTCCTTCCTTCGACAGTCTTATTCTCCAGTTTTGTTCCCTGTCTGTTATTTAGACTTTCTTCCATAGATGTTAGTGTGCCCCCCCCCACTTCTTGAATGTATGATCAGCTATAAAATTATGAACAAATAAATAAATATAAAACAACAGGCCTGGTTAGTCACCCAATAGAAACCATCACGTGACCAACGTCTTTTAGCAGCATGCGTGTTGGGGGTAACCAATTTAAAAATTGGAAAAAGTGGTGATCAATGAATATGTTACTTCTCTCGCCTTTTGTTGGGCGGGGATCACTAAAAAAAAAGTCTGAATTTCATTTATTTTTAAAACACGCGTGAACGCTGCCGGATGCAAACTAAGGGATACATTTAGCATAAACTTACATTGCAAATTGACCCCCTCCACACACACACACACTAAAAGCCTACGTTGGGGAAATTTAGACATAATAAGGAGTAAATGTTTAAATGTTCAACCCTCTAGCTCCATTGGTGCGGCCTGTGATACATACATACATACATACATACATAGCCAACCAGCCAGAACAACTTAAAAACTGAAGAAACCTATGCTGACAGTTTTGGTTGACGGTTTCTAACAGCAGCAATGAGTAAAATAATCCGAATGAACAAACAACAAAAGTTACAACACCTCGCCTCAAAGATTTAGACAGGAATTAGCTCATTCATCATCACAATAACAGGTAACTCAAAAACAAGTATCTATACATAAAAGAAAGTGGCCAAATATGCAAATGAGTATGTTTGTATGGTTGTATGATGTCTGGTTGTCTGTGGTGTCTGCTAGCTGAGATCCTACAACTCATAATGGACCGGTCTAAATGAGATAGATTGTACAACGAATAATAGAATTAAAGGGTGGGAAAATGAGACGTTCCCATATCAAAGAAGTACACAGACCCAAATCAACAGACAATCTGTGTCTGTCAACGTCTCTTTCTCCTTTCACTTTCTTTCGGCTTCTTTGATGTTGCCTACAGTGAGCAAACAGTTGGAAGTGGGAAGCAACGTCAAATGCTTTCTCTTTCGACTTCCTTTGATGTAGCCGACACAGTGAAGAACAATTGGGAGTGGTGACTTTTCTTAAGTTGCGACTAGTCTATACATATAAAAGCTAAATATGCAAATGAGTAGGTTCGTTTGGTTGTATGCTGTATGTTTGATTATCTGTAGTGTCTGCTAGCTGAGATCCTACAACTCATAATCGACTGGTTCAAATGAGATATATTGTACAACGAATAATATAATTAACTGGATGACTGGCATAACACAATCTTCCTAACATCATTTCTCCCATCTAGTTGGGTGCCGTATTTGGCCTAGTTTAGTAAATATATTATACGACCAAGTCATTAGTAGTATTGTGGTAAGTATCCTCACGCCTGGAAATGGAGTTAGATTCCGCGCTAATGAGAGGTGTAATCAGTTGTAGACTTTTACCTTCTTTGTATGTATATGAAATATATATATGGATCAATGTACGAGATCTCATCGCCAATTGTTGAAAAGTTGCTAGTGCCGACAGCCACCGACTGCTGGCGAGAGAAATCCATGACATCGTGAGAAGGTTATTGTTCTTAAGTTGTCCAAATTTCTTATATGAAACAATTTTCATTATATTCTATACGCCATATTGTTTGTTTACATTTAGTCTGAAGTTATCCGAATTTCTTTAATGAAGATATGTTCATTATTATTTATTTCAGACTAGTTCAGCTTTCATCTTATTTTGTGGCTTTTCTATTTCAACGACCTGGTCGTTTCACTTTCTGCGACCTGTAAGTAGGTATTACATGTTATGTAAGTACAATGACTAGACCAAGCCAACGCACTTCTTTGCAAATTTCGTTCATAAACATTATTGACTATTAAAATAGTGTACCGTAATGGCATACACTTTTTAAGAAAAAGACCCTTCCGTAATTTTACTTTATACATAAACTGTTTACAAAATGAGTGTTTCTGTAAAGTCCACACAGCCCCAAATCTGAATACTTTAAAGAAAAATAAATTTAAAATACTTACTGTTTTGTCGACAGTAAAAGCGATGTTGAACATTCCGTTTCGGGCACGATTAATGAGGTATGTCATGACTTCATCTGTTGGGGGGAAATCCATGGGGGCTTCTTCTGTTCCTTTTACAGAAAGCAAAATAATATAGTTAATACTAATTGCAGAACATGAAGGTGACGATAGTACCCATCGTTAATGGAGCACTTGGAACGGCCCCGAAGAGCCTTACAAAACGATTGGTAGAATGGAAATTTGAGGAAGGGCTGAAACCACCAAGACAACAATCCTGTCTGCTGCAGGGCCATACTCCACTCCTTCTTCTATTCCAACTGAAGATGATTACTGCAACTGTATTGTATATATAATGAATAAATTCGTAGATGTATATAAGACTTGTCAGTCTGGCTCAGTTAGTAAGAGAACCGCCTAGCAATCACTTGGTCGTGATTTCAAATCACGGTTAATTTTATATATCTGTTTGGTTTAACGTGGTGGGATAGACAAACAGCGCAGTGTTTACTCCCCTAAATTAGGTGAGGATTGTTCTTGTTCTTGTTAAGGGAAAAACAAAGTCAACTCTAACTTGAACTGGAGTTTGACAACTGTCGGCGCCTGTTCTGCAGTTGAGATCTACAGGACCAATGTCTTTTAGCAGCATGCCGTGTTGGGGGTGATCAATTAAAAAATTGGGAAAACAGGTGATCAATGAATAAGTTACTTCCCTTTTGTTGGGCGGTGATCACTAAAAAAAGTTGGAATTTTCAAAAACAAGCACGGACACAAACTAAGGGACCAATTTAAGTTTTAACCCCCCCCCCTAAAAACCTATTATGGGGTAATCTTTTTAAAAAATACGTTTTTTCTAGACATAATAAGGAGTACATGTTTAGAATCTTCAGCCCTCTACCTCTAATTGTGCGGCCTGCACGCGTGATAGATACGCAGTCAGCCAGCCGGGCCAACTCAAAAACTGAAGAAACCTATTTTGGTTTACGGTTTCTAATAATAATAATGATGATGATGCAAATATTTCATCTAAGAAATTCCAACAACATAACTGTTGCTACTAATTTATCAGCCGAAAAATGGATTTGCTAAAAACTTTGTGATAAAAAAAATCGAAGAAACTATTCAAAAAGAAAAGTCTATAGAATAATGAAAATACTTCATCCCAGAATCACAAGACAACTAAAAGAGTTGTAGAATCCATGAAAAACAAATCTTATTCTGGGCTGCATAACTGCATAACTACTCCTAAAACAATCCAAACTTACTGAACAGAGACTGAATTGAATAAGTAAATGAATTAACATACTCGTGTAGAAAGTGCACGTCTGGCTTTCTTGTATGTGCGATACTCCAAAGTGTGTTGAATGCAGCTCACATCTAAGGGAAATCCTACAGTATTGAAATGCATTGCAAGTTATACTGCTTGAGTTCACACATAGATCAGCGCACGCTTCTGCCGTTTTAACATTCTTCACAACTTTCTCTGCTTTGACCACGCTCGACATTCCGGCGATTTGGTTAAACATGGCTGAAAATTAAAAATAATATCAGTAAATTCTACATAGCAGTCAATTTTTAAGGATTTTGTTACTCGGCTACAACGTTTTTAAAATGGTTATCTCGAAACATACACACACACACACACACATATATATATATATATA